>KK121844.1:836408-879899 GCA_000611955.2 Stegodyphus mimosarum
TTTTAATTTTTTTTATTTTTACATTTATTAAAGGTTAAAACATAAATATCCCTCGTATAACACGGTAGACAAGTTCCTAGAAAATACCGTGTTCAGTGAAACCGTGTTATATGAGACTAGCAACCAATACCAAATAAATGAATACGTTCCGAAAATTTTTAAAAACAAAATATGTTCTACCGCTTCTCACTATTTCCTTATTTAAACATTTTGCAACATGACACGCTTTTTCTCTTTACAACAAACGATTGAAAATTTGTATTTTCATCTCCAAAGAAATAAATTAGCTTTTAAAATTAGTTTTCTTACTTTCAGATATAGTTTGGGACTGAAATATAATTTTGTAACAATTATTTCTAAAACCGACAAAACTAATTAGTAACGCATACCCTAAAACTTTTTTTAAAAAGTTCTTTAAAACCACAGTTGCATAATTCATGCAGTCTACCAATTAAACACTTGGAGCACAATATGCATACTGTGTAAATAATGGGCGCACTATATTTCAAAAGAATTTCGATATGAGAGAACGCAGGTATTCCCCTCATTTGTTTTATTTCTGTGTGTGTGTAAATAAATAGGTTGTTTTTGTGCACTACACAATGGCATCGTACGTAGCTTAATTTTGTAAATGTTTGCATCGTGTAACATCGTGTTGTAAGAAACTATGCTGTAACAGAACTACTTGTAAATACATTCAATTTAGCCTTCTTAATTTATTTATAAGGAGGCGGTACTTGAAATGTCAGATTTACTACACTTCGAAGAGTTGTCGAATCGTATAAGTAATTGTAACTCTAATTAGAGGATATTTTCATAAGTTTTTCTTCGGAAAAATATACATACCTTTAGGGTTAATATATACGTATATGTTATCACCAGCACCATGTATGAATACATGTATCCACCATATGTGAAACACCGGCATTCTATAGAATACCTAGGTATTTTACGCGTCACACATTGCCGATAACATATTCACACCATAAACTTTCAAACCAAGAAAGAAAATCGTGTCCTATAATTTCTTATTGCAATATATGTTGTATATAAATTCATATTCTGGCAATAAAGCGATAAAAATGTAATCGCTGAATTAAATATTTTTAGCATGCTGTTTGGCCTACTGTGTAGATCCTCAATAAAAAAATGTAATTTACCATAGACTGATTATTTTTATTTAATTACAGCTTCATTTAAGCTTGATTTGTTATAAAAAAGAGTTTTGTGTAAAAGGTTATTAGAAAAGTTACAAATACTTACCGGCATACTGAGAAAAATAACAGTTAATAAAGGGGCAGTGAATTATGTCTTTTAAACCTTTTTTTAAATGGAACTGCGGTTAATATTTTTTTTGCAAAAACTTATTTAGCATAATTAAAAAAATTCTGAAAATCGAAATTTTTCTTACCAACGAGGCACTGGTTTTCGAAAAAATCTACTCTGCTTGCCTCCACTAAGTGAGCTTTAGGTGCAGTTCTGTCATCACCAAAAACGTGGCACTCTCTTCTTAAGTGGTAATAATTTGCTGAACGGCAAACATACTTCCGCGTTTCTAGACAATGTTGCTGACATTGCTCCAAACTAACAACTCTGACTACGTCCAATGGAGGGAGACCTTGAAGCTCATAATCCATGATTCTTTCATAAACCCATAGTTTAGAACAACCAAGATATGCTACATAGGAAAAGAATGTGAGAAGACTAAATCTGAGAAATATAAGGTTAATGAAGTATTTTACAAACTTTAACTATACAAACCAGTTATGTTATGAGTCACAATAATAGTTTAAAGTAAGCACAACCTGATGTACATTTTAAATCACAGGTCTCAAACTCAAATTGCTTGCGGGCCGAATGCATGATCTGAAAGCAGCTGGCAGGCAGAATCATTTTTCACTTTTAAACCAAATTTTATTCAAGTATTTAATCGTGTAAATCAAGTATTTAGTCGAGAAAAATCAAGTAAATCAAGTATTTAATGTTGATAATAAACCCTAAACTGCGAATGATTGAAATTCTAGCGTTGGGCAAATTATCTTGACATAATTAAAATAATGCGTGTATGCGAAATCGCGTTCCTCAAATCCGCGCTCGGCGAGGAATTACTGTATAAACAATTTACGGAAGCCTGATAATGCTAGAGCGAACAAAGAAGCATAACCGTTTGAAACAACTGCTGTTAAATCAATTTATATTTATTCGCCACACAGATATCTGCTATTTTCATATTTATTCATATTTATACTTCACCTTTAACTGCAATGTATGGTATTGTATTGAAATGTCATTGTCACCAGCAACTGTATCTCCCGGCCATGCTCTGTACCACAAGTTATGTATGCCCTGATGATAACTTTTCAATTAACACTGATGGGTGGCGTAAGTGCACCCCGTGGAGGTGTTCTTCTCAAGACGGTTAGTGTGAAGGAGCGACACCAGTTCTGCCAATGGCGATGTGTTGGTGCTTCCCACACTTAGTCCTGTCCTGGCCTGCTGTTAAATCAACAAAAACTTGACACGTATTTATTTAAAATATTAATTGAATATGTTATTCGAAGTTAGCGAAAAGTAAATAATTGATTTACTATTTAGCTCAACAACTTCGGAAATATCATAATAGTTATAACGTTAGTTGAAAAATAAAAGATTATTTAAATTCATACACTTGATAGAAAAAATAGCAGATATCTGTGTGGCGATTTAAGGCAAAAGTTTGGAAGAAACTTTAAAGTTGTAAATAATATTGAAAATAGTATTATTTGAATCATTTGTGTTGTTTTCCAAAAGGAAATATTAAGATTTGTCACGTGCTGCGATTTTACTTCGAAGGGTATAACACACCCTCCGAAATAACAAATAATTTAATATCAATATAATAAATAATTTGATATTAATAATAAATAATTTGATATTAATAATAAATAATATATTTTACATCAAAATCATTTTATAAGTCAATGGTCTCAAACTCCACTTGCATGCGGGCTGAATTCATGATCTGAAAAATGGTGACTGGGTAGAAAATTTTTTAAAAATATTTTTAACAAAAAATATTAAACTAAATTTTAAATTTCACTTAATAAATATTTATCAAGGCATGCAAAAATAATAATAACAACGCGAAAGCAAAAATTTACATTTATATTTATTTTCTATTTGAAGTCTAAAAATTGATACTTGCAAGAAATTTCTTTTGGTTACACCTCGTAATTCAGCTAAATATTAAATTTTAGATTAACATTTATTTCAGATATTTCGAATACATTAACCGTTAAATAACTAACTTTTAACCCAAACCAGGAACGCCAAAATACTGAAGCCCTACTAGTTGTCGGCTAAGAAACTAAATTTAGTGACTGTAGCAACTTGGGAAATTCTTCCACCTTACCTACTTACGTGGCCTGGAGTACAAGCATACAATGGCAAAGCTCCAATATATTCATTCTATCTTTTCCCCTTAAATGCAGTCGGGTACATAAGGAAAGCCCATATCTTTATGTCTCCAAAACAATAAGCACTGCATTTTCAAAAAATACGTATTGAAACGTATACGAGAGCTGCAATAAAATTGCTCCGGAGGCTTGACCGCGAGTTTGAGACCACTGTCATAAGCATTTCGATAACGGAGCCATAGATTATAAATCTGAATCAATTTGAAGTTCTTTAGAGATTATTTTGCCGCCCAGAGCCAAAACCTCTCGGCTCTCGGTCCGGGAAATTCTCAATTTTCACCCTGGAGCCTCCCGGTTTTTAATATTTCAAGGTTGGCAGCTATTAAATTAGCATGACAGAAGACCTTCAGAAGACTTCCTGCAGAGTTCAATGTGTCATACTCACCCGGAACACAAAGGCCTCCAAAAAATGTCTTCCCTATGGCCGCTCTAAAATCTGCCGGATGTATGCTGGGAGGGTCCTGAACGCTACTACATTCGAACCTCTGGTGATCCAGAACGAAAGAGCGACAGTCTGACAAAGCTTGACATCTACGAACGCATTCGGCCGTAATACCTGGTGTCGAACTGTCACCTCTGTATAGGAGAGTGGACGTCACCCCAAAAGGTTCGTAGCCTGTCAGTTTCTCGAAAATTAAACGTTCTGTAGGGGAGCATTCTGGACCTGCAATGGGAAAAAATGAGCTCAAATTGAGAAAAATATACATGTATTTAACATGACATTGCTCGTGAAAGGCATAAATGAAAACAAAATGTAACGAAAGCATAAATTACGGAAAGCATTGTCGTCACATTAAATAATAGTGAAGGACATGAGTTTTAGCCTCCTCAATCAAGTGGATATTTTTCCAGGAAATGTATACATAATATTCAGATATGTTTTAGTAATACGAAAAGAATAAATTTAATATCAGTTTCGATTTAACTACCCGAGATATTACTAGCCCAAAAGGGCTAATAATCTCGAAACACGATTTTGCGTTATTTCGCTTTTCATTCGAGCCTGTTGCCATTCGGCTAAGGTATTATTCTTTCATATTTAATTTGTGTGTTATTAATTAACAACTAAACTATTTAAAAGTAAAAACTTTTGTACTTCAGAATTTAAGAATATTATTTTTTTTTTACTTTTTATTTATATTGATTTAAATAAAAAGGCATATAACTAATTAAAAATATTAAATGTTTTTATAGAACTGCATCACATATTTTTTTTTTACTTTTTTAATATGCACAAGATATATCATGTTGCTATGTTAGTCTTAATGCACATTCATCTAATATCGTATAAATGTTTGGCTATTCCACTTCAGCCATCTCTATCGATAATCCCTATTCGTAAATAGCATTAAACTTTAAAAGAACTCTTTTGGAGTATCGTTAAAATCTGAACCTTTTCAGACTGTTTTTTAACAGAATTGTTTTTGAAAGCATTATGGAATTTTTATTACTTTGATTATTTTCTAATTAACAGACCTAAATTAAACTGCTGTTGAAAAATTAAATTAAAATTCTGTCGAAATTTAAAATAATAAATTAAAATACATTACATCGCATTTTACTGCCGTTCTCGCAAAACTTTTCAATGTCAACAAATTGCCGCACTTTTCTATATATTGCGGAATGCTATTAATATGAAACATGAACAATAAGCATAACCCTAAATGATAATAGCTTTAGACAACAACACGTAAACCGCACATTTTATATTATTTTTGGGTTTATTCACTTATAAATTTGAAAAAAAAAACCTGGAAATAGAAGCCAGCAAGGCAGTTTAAAGAAACCTTAATTATTGATGTAGCAATACAGTTAAAAAATAAACCTCATCATTATATTCCCAGATTAAATTACTATATACAGGAGATGCTATTTTAAAATAAAGATTAATATTGACATCTGTCCAATCAAAGGAGCAAATGGACTCATAAACCTTTCAGTCAGCGACTGAAACCGAATTTCGTTTTGCTTAATTTTATTGCTTATGCAATATATGAAAGTCCGCATTCTATAGAATACTTTGGCATTTTACAGAATGCCAAAAGTTTACCGTCCATGTACAAGACGATTAACATTTCACACATTTCCTAGACATTCTATAGAATGCCACTAAATAATCTCCGATTTGTGTAATGAATGTGACAGAAAGCGGTTTCTAACAGCCTAGAACTTCTATTTAAAACAGCTATATGCGAGATCACAATTCACTTTATGCCCTAAGAGCTTGCTTCGAACTGAAGATGTTCCTGACCACGATATTTCTCTCCGGTCAGTTACAGTTGCTCAGTCCAGTGGAGACAGGCAAGGATTCGTTATGTGTAAAACAATGTTCCAAAATATGAAATGTCTTTGTGTGAAAAAGTAATGTCGTGTAATTCAAAATGTCATTCTAGCCTACCATGTTGCAAGCAAAGCCGTGACAAGGGTGAGGCAAGGGAGATACTGTTCTAAGGTGAACGGCCAGGAGGGGCGCCAAATTAGCTGTGAAATTGTGTAAATGCCTTTTCTTTTAACATTCCCTTGAAATATTTTAGAGACATTTTTTTAAATATTTAATTTTTTTATTATTTTAAATTTTAAATACCTTTCTTAAAGAATGAATTTTGATTGCCAATTTCCAATTTTGAAAGGTACTGAGAAATTTTATTTAAAAATATATTATTTAAAGCAATGAGAAGGACTGCTGTTCAAATATTTTTTAGCACTAGCGCACTCGCGTGATATTTCTTAATTTATTTACGATACGAAATCAAAAACTTAATTAACTGTTAATGACTAAATAATTAAAGCAGATAGAAAAATCATTGTCATGTATTTTATATAGCTCGCTTTTGTAATATTAAACAAATATAAAGTTCAAATTTACATAAAGCATCAAATAATAGATCATTGCAGTGGGTAAAACTAATTCTTTCAAGAAATCTATTTAAAATTGTAGGTATGGATTCCCTGAATTTTGTCCTGCGAGAAAAATAAAAGATAAAAAAGGCTTGAATTCTTGCAGTAAAAAGTTTAAACATACAAAAACTACTCTCTAAACAGATTGATTAATATAGTATCAGATCTTAGTGGCTTAAATTGGCTACTTAAATATTTTAATATTCCCCCCTCCCATGTGTAACCTAAATATGAGCCAGTTTCCATTAGAAAGTCCTCCATGAAGGTATTTTACTCCTTAGACAAGTAGCCCTTGTTTGCTTTGCCAATTAAACAAATAAATATAACAGAAAACATATTTCAGAGAAATGTTTTGAGCAGGAGAAATGAAAGAAATGAGAATTGTACGTTTAAAAGTCTTACAACTAAAATGAAGATACTGAAATTTAAATATGATAACTTTCGATTTCTACTTTCTAGTGGTGAAAAAATAGTGGCATTAGATTTAAGTATTTTAAAAAGGCGCAGTTTTTAACTTAAACATTCAAATGATGTAAGTAATCCAGGTATTCCATCGAAAATATGTAGTTTTAAAAACTCTGCTGTTATAATAATTCTGGTCCCTGAAGCAAAAACAGGTTTTCTAAATATATTTCAGGATGATTGCGTTTTAATTAAATCATATTTGAATTCGGATTTTGCTTTATGAATATTTTTAATATTGTCAATTAAGATTAAAGCAGCTTCAGAAATCTTAAACTATAAAAATCACTTCATGCAGTTTTAAAAACAGAATCTTCTTATGCCTGAACAGGAACTTTTAAATATCAGTATTGTATCAAATTAAAAGTAATGAAAAAAGTGCTTTTTGACGTTTTCAAAACGAGATCAAACGATGTTTGTTTGCCATTTATGTGATAAGACTTATAAAATAATGACTACAATGTACACTCACGTTTGTGAAAATTGCAACACCATGAAGGACTTACGCGAGTGAGCTGAAAATTTCAGGAAATGCAAAGTAGCGCATGATATGCAAATGATTAGAATTGCAAATCCGTAGCGCATGCCTATGCTGAGCAGCGCCCTCTGAACGGCTGATGGATCCGAATAAATAGACGGCTGTAGCGAGGCGTGTATGGTTATCGGTGGTTATCTGCTAGTGGTAAACGTTAACTCAATCTGTACTTATGCCTCGTCGACGAAAGAGAGCGAGATTTGAACAACTTACAGAGTTTGAACGAGGGAGAATCATCGGCCTTCGTGAAGCTGGATTGTCGTATCGTGCAGTAGCCTCTCGTGTGCAGCGTAACAGCAGCACAGTGATGCGCGTTTGGAAGCAGTGGACGGACGAGTGTCGGACAACTCGGAAATCCGGGAGTGGACCCCGAAATGTGACGTCAGCTCGCGATGATAGACACCTGGTCCGCATGGCGCGGACGGACCGTACAGCTTCCTCTAGACAATTGGCAGCACTGTGGTCAATAGCTACAGGTGTTTCATTGTGTGCTTCATCAATTCGTAGACGTCTGCTGCAGTGTGGACTGCGCGCACGGACTCCTTTATACAGGATCCCCCTAACGCACGACCATCGCCGCCTGCGGCTACAATGGGCCAATCAGCATAGAGACTGGCGTGCTGATTGGCAGCATGTCGTGTTTTCTGACGAATCCCGCTTTAATTTGTGGTACCATGATGGCCGCATTCGTGTCAGACGCTATGCCGGTGAACGCCACCTTCCGGAGTGCATTATCGAACGCCACAGTGGACGAACACCCGGAGTTATGGTCTGGGGCGCCATAGCATATCATAGACGATCTCAATTGCTACGAATTGTGGGCAATCTGAACAGCAACCGGTATATCCGTGAAGTTCTACAGCCCGAAGCTGTTCCCTTCCTTCAAAGCTTGCCAGGCGCTGTATTTCAACAGGACAATGCCCGCCCTCATACTGCTCGGATTGTTAAATCCTTCTTTGCAGCGCAGCAGGTACAGCTTCTTCCTTGGCCTGCGTGTTCCCCGGATATGTCGCCAATTGAACATGTGTGGGATGTCATTGGTCGGCGTCTTGCTCGTGATCCTCGTCCTGTTGCGTCTGCAGACGAACTTTGGGTACGCGTACAAACGATATGGAATGCTCTTCCTCAGTCAGACATTCAAACTTTGTTTGACTCCATGCCACGTCGTGTAGCAGCACTTATTGCGGCGCGTGGTGGCCACACAAAATACTGATTCTGATCTCTTGTTCTTGTTTGTTTGCTTTGAACATTTAATCATTTATTTGTACCACTACCACTCAACTGTGTATTAAATTGCATTCAATTATGACGATTCCTTCTTGGTGTTGCAATTTTCACAAACGTGAGTGTATATATATTAAAAAAACAAACTGAAAACTTTCAGATTTTACATTACACCCAAAGAGGCGTTTTTTTAACGTTTTGTGAGTTACCTTTATTTATTAAATATTATGTTCTTTTCAGTACATACAGATGTTACGCAAAAAATGAGTCAAAATAGATTCGGAAGTTGTCAAAATTGATATTTCCGTTGAAATATGAAACCCAAAATTTATCACTATTGCAGTACGTTCTTTACTTCGAACAAGGAAGTAAAAACATTTAAGATTCTATAAAGGAGTAATATATTTTACATTTGAACTTACGAGACGGTTCTTGAGGCTGATATGGCGGTCTCGTCTTCACTGTAGTTTCCTTCTCTTGAAACTGGGCTTGAGTGTTACTGGAGATACCCAATGTAGGGACAGAGAGAGATGAAGTAACGGTCACTTCTGGAGCAGTTGTCTCTGTATACGCTTCAATGGTTGTGACTTGTGGGCACATCCTCTCATAGTACATGATGCCCGGGCGTTTCTGAATGGCCGCAGATCCACCGCTAGCTTTGTCGTCTCCGCTTAGAAAGCACTGTAAGGCGCTTGAATAATAAGAGAACGAACGGCAAGAAAAGCGTTCAAGATTATTGCAGAGCTCTCGGCAAGACTCTAGTGTAGATACTCCCTCTGTCTGTATGATGTTTGCGTATGTGGGATAGGCATCTTCTGTCTCTACATATGGGCAACTAGTATCCACTGAAAAGTTACAAAACATTTTAAATACATTGTGAAACTAATAATTTCAGTCGAACTCTGAAGTGTTTTTGAATAAACATCCTAAACATGGTAGTGCCAAAAGAAGTAACCAGTTTTAATTTGAATAAATTTATGTTATGTTTCTGACTTTTAAAGTTAATTAGACTATTGACAGATGATGACCCAAAAGTAGCAACCATTTAAAATTCGAATAATTTTCTACAGTTAATTAATTTAAAATTTTTATTTCAGACTATGAAAGCGTTATCTTTAGAAATTAAGTATGGATAAACTCACGATTCAGCAACTTGTTAAAAATAACAGAATTTTTATCTAAACAATCAATGATCAATTGTGCTAAGGAAATTGGAGAACAGAAGAATCCAAGAACAGCCCACCAACGTTGTCTTACAAGTAAAGGCAGAGAATAATTGTAACTGTCTTATCGCGCATACAAAATATTCCGGAGGAACAACTGTTTAGTGCAATTTTTCTTCTTTGTCACATTATATAGAACAACCAATCACCACGAATCAATTGGGGTTTGCCACGGAAAGGAGAAACTAATTCTCCATTACAAATGAGGGTTGATGGTAGGGAATTCAATGCTTGAGTACAAGTGGTTATCGTAAACGAATAACTCATGATTTTTTTTTTTGCGAAAGGAAGGAAAACATCGTCCATCTTCCTTTCAGTCATGAAGCAGATAGAAAAAATTGTTTGAAACGGTTGTTCGTCCGAAACAAATAGATGTGTATAGAGCACAAATAGATGATAGATAGAGCAACCTAACAATCCTCGAACCACTGAGCAACTAAAGACCAACGTCCGCGAAAAAATTGAAGAAATAAGTGAAAAACATTACGACAGTTGGCGGTTTACACCTTAGAAACAGCGCTTCAGTATGAAGAACAGAATGGTGTTATTTAAAGGATGTTATTTTCATATTTTCAAGAAGCGTGTTTTTCTGTTTATAAAAGAACAAATGCATGTTATTCACAAATAAAAAATATTTCATTTTGAAATTGTCTAGTGACATTTAGGCCACTTTTTTAAAATTGGCTAGTAAGAAACTTACACGTCAAACTGACAACATTTTCTGCTTCTTAAAGTAAATAATTATGAGTATTTTCAGAGGTATTATGACACTTATATCAAGTTTCATAACTATAGATCTTAAAAAATGAAATATAAAATACACTTGGAGCATATTTCAGATGAATGTAGATTAAAACTAATGTTTGATGAGATGCTTAAATAACATTTGTAGTAAAGCTGGTTATATATAGAATGAAAAATTATTTTTGAAAGATGAAATATCAAATCATGTATAGTTGATTAATTACTTTAATAAACCATTGCATAATTTTTTTAGTGACAGAGACGATGGTAAGGGCAAAGAAAAAAGCTAAATGAACCGCCATTAAATATGAAGTAAAATTTGCTACATAAATATATTCTAGCGGAATTTAAAAATATGTTAGGGTAAACTTGGCAAATATGGACCCATTTAAGCAAATGCTCATATTACACGTAATGGTTTTGAGTTAGTGCATTCGCATTGCGGCGTTGGCAATGCTCATGTGTCATGGCGACTGTGTGATGAGTTTGTGTTGTGCGGTTCAAACAGAAGAGTAAACGGACCATTTCTAATGTACGTACAATTACCTGATATTTCAAATTAGGGTTGCTGTTATATTTTAGTAACTATTGAATAATATTACTAGAGCAAATATGGGCAATAAGATACACATAACAATAAGAGTTAGAGGTTTGTTTATATACTATTAGAAAGACCATACTCTAAAGTTTGAAATATATTAATTTCAGAGAAATGGAAAATGTTTAATGTAGTATATTTTCAATAAGGTGTTTTGGTGCCCATATTTGTCAAGTTTACCCTATTTTTCTCAATCATGAAATTAAACGGCATTATTTAGATTGTAAATTTTATAATCATAATTTAATTTATTTTTTTCATAAAAAATTCCCAATTTTTAAACAATTTTTTTATTTAAATATAGAATATATTAGCATTTAATTTTGGAAAGCAGACATTTGACTTGTTTATTTCAGTACATAAAGTCATCTGTATACCTTATTAATGAAACACATAAGCTCTAGAATAAATCTGTAGACAAGAGGTACAGGATGAAGCATGGTCGGCACATGTGCATCCAGGTAGACATATTAGGCATCGCTGGGCCTTGCTAATTGCAAAATTTCCGCTTTGTGTGGTATTCCGAGGGAAAACACCTAAGAGGACCTGCCCGACCATTATTTTCTATTTGTGTTGTTCTTGTGGCTAATTCTTACTTTTCCGACCTAATCAGAAGAATTTGGTATACTAGAAAGCAGTACAAAATTGGGTCTGTTGTGAGCATCACAAATGTGACAGTACACTAGGGAGAAGGGATTTCCGGTCTTAGAGAAGCCCATACACAGTTATGATGCCCCAATCCCTAGAGGTGATCAAGGAGGCATAACTCCCCGGTCGGCCCAAGGGGACAAAATTGCACACAATCAGGTGTTATGAAACACAAGACAAGGCGGCCGACAAACAGCCGCCAACAAAGAGGACGAAGATCAAGGTCAAAGACTGTCTCGCCGTGTTTGCTAAGGAAAGCTAAACCTTCAAGGACAACCTTCGGTATCTAACCATGTAGCGTCCCCGCAACCAAGAGGCAGACAAAACAGTACCAGTCATGGAGGTAAGAAAGGTGATAGTACTTCCTACCTCCATGGTACCAGTACGGTCCGAGCCTGACCTACCACCGAATAAGCGATGATTCTAGTCATTGTGAAGACTGATTAGCCAGAACCAGAACGCCGACGTTACTCCCGTCGTTCCTCGAGAGGATCCTTAAAGGCGATAGTACGACTTTGCTTAGTTCCACCAAAATTTTGAAAAGAACACCCCGAGGGACGATTCTGAGAGTCTATGACACCTCTTCCTCTACCGCCAATATCTCTAGAGGGTTTCGGCTAGTCTTGAATTTTGAATGCTTCTTTGCTGCACACACGCAGTACATTTGCAAGCATCTACGCGTTCTCAAGGATTGAAACCGTGTATTTCGGAACGGCAGTCAGTGACATTAACCACTATCCCGTCTGGGCGGCAGACATCATAGCAGCGCTATCAGTCTCTCCCCTAGAAATTTATTCTTCATCATTCACTAATTTCTGCAAAATCATAATTAGAATATCGGCAGTTTCACCTTTTGTTTCAATGAAAGCAACAAAAGATTCGCAGTTTTCTTTAAACGATCAAAATGTAGCTTAAAAATTTTGTTACTTGTGAAAATTATCAGAATTGCTGAAGACTATTGAAAAATACTTTGCTTCTTTAGAGTTTTCGATAAATTTTCTGGTTAACTCCATTTCTAAAACGTTTTATTAATTTATTCCGAATAGTTCGTCCGGGCGGCATCTGTAGATGACAGCAAGAAAACAAATTTGTGAGAAAAATATAGAAACAAATTTTTGAAACTACAAGTAAATTACTGTATAGTATTATATCAGTACTATACAACTATACAACCGATAGTTTAATAATTGAGGCAACTACCTTTTTTCTTCAAACAAAATATAATTTTTTTACACCTAATACTTTTTTACAAGTATCATTTATTTTCTTGATTATATATTGGCCAGTTATGGCGAATTTCTTGGCTATTTATTGGCCAGTTATGACCAACCTATGATCTTTTTGTCGAAGTAAAACGTGACATAATTCATTAAAAGAGTTTTATCACATGCGAAAGGTAAGTTTACTTAATGAACTGTAAAGCGAATTCTCTATTAAGAAAAAATGTTCTATATGAAACACAAGAAATGTAAATAAAATTATGAATTATTTCATTTTTATAGAAAATTTTTTAAATAGCTTTAGGGTGTTTACCTGGAAGACAGCTGTTTTCCAAATAGCTGACTCGTGCATTTTGACTTCTGTAATATTTCATCGGTTCCGTCCTGCGGTCCGATGGGGATAGCCTACATTCACCGCTGTCTTCATCATATCGAGCTGACTTGCAAGTAAATTCCCTTTCTGATAGACACAACTGGATGCAGGATGTTCGCGTTTCCACTTTAGTGACTGTTTTTTGGTATAAATCATCCGAAAGCTCGTATCCTAGTGCTCTTTCGAAGGCCCATGCCTTGTCTGAGCATGTCTGAGCTTCTGGACCTAAAGTACACAAACTGCCCTTAGAAATTATCACGTTGGTGCATAAATTAAACACTTTTCTGCGCATAAATATTATTTAAAAATACCGTAATACTTATAAGGCTCATCATTTTTATGTAAAATAATCCACTGAAAGCTGCATCAGTAATATACCATTTAAAATTGGATTAGTTATTACTTAATCGACTTAAAACTGGGATCAGTTACTTCTGGTTCGAAAGCGATAGGTATAGGATTTTACGAAATTCGAGGACATAAAACATATGAGATGTGTTATTAAGAAGTATTGTTATGCAAATATGAGATCATTGCATAGCATATGAAATAGAATCGAGGTTCTGGAAATAAGTAAAAACCATATGTCGCTCTTAGGAATGTTTCAACTTAATTACAAAGAACAGCGGTTATAAAATATTTTAAGAAATGGGAGACTTCCGATGTTCGGATGGCACCGAAAATTATTTAGTTCCTAGAGAGAGCGGCAACAGTATATTTGACAGTGATATGGATAACTCCGTGCTTTCAAACTCCATTTGTATGGGGACTGAATGCACGATCTGAAAACAGCTAATGGCCGGATATTTTTGTTTTTTAATCGAAATAATTTTTTTAACAAAATGATCTTTTAAACTAAATTTTAAATTTTATTTACTAACTATTTATTAAAGCATGCGTAAAAAGTGATAATAATGACGCAAAGGAGTCCTGGAATCTAAAGATTGGGATCTGCAAGAAATTTCTGTTGGTTACACTTCGTAATTCAAACGTATTGACAGCTAAATTTTCAGACTGAAATTTATTTCGAATAATTCTAATGTATTAAATTAACCACTATTTTATAATTTATTGATTCTAAGTAAGTAACTTACTTAGAATCAATAAATTACGAAACTTGAGAACAAATAATGACAATTTATTGTCTTTCTTATCTTAAATATATTTTTGACGTGTACGGAAAAAAATACATATCTTTGTACGTAACTAATCATAAACTTCTTCATTTATTACAACAGCTTTTAAAAATAGCATCTTGTGATGTTTTGATTTCGATAAAGTTTATAATCTTGGAGGGAAATTGATAGAAGCTATTATTATCACGAATTATTGATGCTTATCGATGAGCCTGGTTCTTTTTTTTTTATTTATTATTTTTGAACCGAGGAAGAAGAAAACTGTTCTCATATAAATGTATCCCAAGTACAAAAAAGTTATAAAATTCTGTAGCTTCAAATCTTTGAATAAGATTTATGTCAGAGTGTAAATTAATTAGCTCTATTAGTATATTTTCTAGGGCATTTCTCAATTTCATCAATAACGATAACGAAAATAATTGAAACTAATATCACCAAAATCTTAAACCTTTCTTCCAATATTTATTATAATAAATAATGTCAGGATAACGCAAATCAATTTACAGAAAAGTTATACGCGGTCACATAAAACTGCTTCGGGCGTCGCATGCGGCCCGCAGGGAGCCAGTTTGAAACAACTATGGTAAGTGATAGTAATAAGATGAGTGAAGATGAATCGAATGTTGCTGGTAAAGGTTATGGTAAGAATAATTATAAATTAAAAGTTTCTAAATATTTTGAGTAATGCATTATTATTTTCTAAAAATCATCTCATCAATTCGGGGGGAATTTTGCAATCGGAGCATTTTATTGTTGGAATAATACAATAATAGCGTGTGTTCGAAAAATAAAAATCTTTGATTACTTAAGACTGGAAACTGCGGTAAACTTTAATTATTCAGATGATATTGAATTGATTGAAAATTCTTAATATTCTATACGTGGAGGAAAATCAGACAAATGAGAAATTTAAAATCTCTTCATGTGCGTAGGGTTTTTCCAAATACCACGGGTTACATCACGAGAGAACGCAGTAGCAAAGGCAAAAATTCCTTCTAAAATAACATTAGTTTAAGTGATGTTTGCCTTGCATGAAAAAAAACATTTTTGACTTGAATTGAAAGTTATATCATACAAATTTAATAATAATGAAAATATATTAAATTTTAAAAAGAATTCCTAATTTTTTTATTTAGTAAATCAAAAGTTTAGGAAAAAATATATTTTATTTTGAATAGGAAATAATTAGATAAATGTACAATATATTCATTAAAATAAAATTTGAAAAAAAAAATAACTTGAAAAATTTTGCATTTAAAGTTTAAGAACTTTTTAATGAGATAATAGTATATCTGACATTAACTTTATTTTTAATTTTTTGCTTTGTAAATAATGGTTTTGTAAGATTAAGCAATGTTTAATTGTGTAAAATTAAGCGATGTATATATATCACTTTATTCTATCTTTCCAGAAAACATTTTTTATTAGATATTTAGCATCAAAATGTTAAAAAAAGCCCCTTTGGACATAATTTAAAATCTGAAACCTTTCAGATTTTTTTAATAATTTATTTTGACTTTATTTAGAGATTAAAAAACATTTTTTGATAATATTTAGATCATATTAACCGACTTCTTGATCACAATAAGAGATGTATTTTCTATGTCTTTGTATACAAACGGGAGGGATTTCGGCAGTTCGATAACAATATCCGAATAATAACGTTAAATGCGATCACATTAACCGGCGTCTACTGTATTCGGTCGACTACATCGAAGATTTTAAATCTTTGGATTTTAAATTTTTGGATGCTGTTCCTTCATTTGTCTTTATGTGTTGTAGTTTAGTATTATCACTAAGTATGCAATTAAAGCAAATTTGGAGTCAGAACATTTAGAAGATTCAAATTCATTCAAAATCATTTTCATTCCACTTGTTGTATTTGTTATGTAAGCACATTTATCCCATGCAACCAATCTTATATGCAACCAATCTTATATAATGCATCATATTAAATTAAATTTGAAGATATGACTGCAATTAATTAAAATTTCTATCCACTGCGTTTTGTAGATTACTTCCTTAAGGAAGTAAAATTTATTACCTTAATTTTAAATAATTCGAAAGTAATAAGTAATTAATAAGTAATTAAAATTAGTAAGTAATTACCGCATATGTTCGTGCTTACTATCATGCGTAAGTGGTTAGCACGTTTAACTAGATCTGTGGTTCGAGACCCACTGAAGGTAAAGTAATCTTTTCCTATTTCCTTGCTTTGAAAATCTTATAGAGTTTGAATTGTTTTGGGAACATAAACTAGTTCCAAACTCCTAACAGACGTAAAACAAACTATCGCTGTATCAGAAGCAACTATAGAGACTTGAAAAGATTTAAACATCCTTTTATTAAAGCAAAACTTTGAACTTCTTGAACTAAACGCACTTCTTGTGCTAAAAGGATCAGCCACCCCGTGTGGCGATGTGATTAAAATAACAGTCAAATTCAAACTTAAAATGAAGATCAGTAGCCAAAGAATGCATAACTAAATTTAAATCTTTACTGGTGCAAAAACTCTAACCGGTGTTTTAAATTCAAATGCTAGCAACAATGACGTAAAGCCGAATAATTAAACTTATTACAGCTACCAGGAATTACGTAATATGGCCCCGGGAGGCAGAATTACGCTTTGTAGTACAATCCAGAAACCTCAACTGAAGTACCTTCTAAATCAGTTTACATTCTGGTGAAGAAACGGAAAAAAGTGACAGTAAAGGCTGAAATTATAAATAATTGAAATATATAATAATAATGAAATATTGACTAATTTAAAGAATGATTTTTGCAATGTTAATGGTGTTAATAATTTGTGTCTTTATTTTCGATTCATCTTCAAGTACAAATCTCACAATTATTTTAATATTTGAATTACTGAGATATTAGTCATATATGTTCTCAATGGACTTTCAAGTTAAATACCTTGCAAGCATATTTTCTCAAAATAGCTTTCACCATCTCTGGCTATAAGCTCCTGCGTTCGGCCATTTGAATTTCTGTCCAGTCGGTCACAACGCATATTGTGGTAATGGTCACTGAACGCTGGACATTCCGTACCATCCTGTAGACAAATCTGTGCGCATTCTAAAGTATTTCCCAAAGCCCCAGGCTTGTTCACTTTCATCATGGTACCTTGAGCTGAACGCAGAAGAACTCCAGTCATCTTTTCGAAAGTCATCACACCATTGTCGCATTGTTCTAGAATAAATCATGACATAAATGTTTTAACTTTCATGGAAATAAGTGCTTTGAAAATAAACATTTCAACGTGTTTTCTATTTATAGCTGTATATACTATAAAAATTGCTTTACTCCTCGGGGAAAAAATAATAGCGTAGATGAGTTATTTTAATTGTGATTTTAAATTTCAATTATTACTCGCAGATATCTTCAAAATTAATCTTTATATTTTTCAGTTCTTCCTTTTCTTTTCAGTTTATTTCCTAAAATTTAGAACTTAAATATAATCTTTTAGAATGTGTTTTAGTTATTGGTGAAAAAAACTTTAATCGTGCAATATTAAAAATAAGCATCTGATTTAAGACGTATGTTTAACTACAGCACATTAAAAATAGAACTAAGTGAAATGATTTTAAGTTAATTGAAATAACAGGCATGATACCTATATCTTTAGAGAGCACGTGTTAATAAAAACATTTAACTGATATAATCTCAGATAAAACAGTAAACTATAGAACCTGCATAGGTCGAAAAGCGATAAGCAATATTTCCAGAGTGCCTGAAACAATAAATTAAAATCATCATGGATACTTTGTAAATAGTAATGCTCTAAAATTAGATAATTAGATGATTGTAATAATATCACATAACTGAACAATCAATGTGATCTAAAGCTTTATTTGTAACTTATATATATTCAGTTGGTAGAAAATACAAAAACTATTCATGCCAAAGAAGCAGAGAGAGAGTGTTTGTAATAAAAATTGGGTGACAAATGATGATTCTGATTTAACCTAAAAGAGAAAAAAAATCAGATTATATAGATATTTAGTTGCAGAAACATAAAGGAATTTCAATAATGATGCAAAATTATAGTTATCATTTAATTGTCCCTATGAAAACAGAATGGTTGTTATCAAGTAAAAAAATATGCTAATGCGATGACATTTAGAATCACGAAACAACTCTTTTTTTCTTAACTAACGCTGACATACATACTATTATCCGAGAAGGGCTCAAGAATATACAGTTAAGAAATGCCGTATGTACACCTTGCCCCCCCCCAAAAAAACTAGGTACAGTTCTATATCTCCGGTTGACGAAATTTAACTTACGTTTTACATGTCTCGAAAGAGTGACTTAGGATATATGTTAGATTTTTAAATTGCTTCTAATATTGGTATTTTGACACAAAATCGGAGTTTTTCTGAAATGACATGCCGACTTTTTTCCATCTTTCGATTCTACGACTCAAATTATGCCAAATATTAAATTTCGTAAAATTTGGTGACAAGCTGATCAAGAAATTAAAAAAAATATCTTGGCGCACTTTTTTCAGTTTGAGCCAAGAATAATTCACGTAGCGCAAATTTTTAATTTATAGCAACCTATTTTACTTTTCTCTTTTCCTTTGTGCACGAGAAGAAAAACAGGTGCACCGTTCATACTTTCCAATAATTTTAACAAAATGCGTAAAGCACATTTGGCGTTATTATCGCTTTTAACAAATATGCCAAATTTCAAAATATGCCTTGTTCTAAAGCGTATTTACATAAAATTTTGTACAATTATTTAAAATGTATTTTGTCCGAAACAGTTTTTCAAGATGCTGTATTTTAGCACGTGCTTTCTCTTTTGGAAAGTAATTGAAGGAATGAAGATTTTAAAGAGCAGCTATCAGTTACGAAAAAGGCATTTTAATTCTCCACAACCGGCCCAAAGATGACTAGGAAGTGTTACATTTTCCTGGAATGACTAAGAAGATATCATTTCATAATTTACCCCATAAGCTGTAGATATCATCATCCGGATGATTAAGAAGCGTTACGTGTTTTGAGAAATAATAAAAAGAATGAAGATTTTAAAGAGAAGTTTGCACCCACCAAAAAAGCATTTTAGTTCTCCATAAACGGCACCCGGATGACTAGGAAGTGTTACATCTTTTCCCCAGGTGACGCTACTATCTCCGCTAAGTTGGCACCTGTTGTCAACATAACTGTAGGACCAGCAGTTGAAAGCTGTCTCAGCGTCGCACTGATCCATGCAGTCAGTCGCTGAAGCCGCAAATTGGAGGTGGTCTGGTGTCAACAAAGTGGCATCCTGCTTAGTTTCATATCTGCAGCTAGCTGGAGCTGTAATGTTAAAAATATTCAGAAATTTGTTAATAAAAATTTCAAGCTCGAGAAACTTGCCATTTACAGTGTGTCTTAGCAAAAGCGTCAGATTTAATATGCCCGAAAGAACACTATTTTTAGAAAAGGAAAAGTATTTGTACGCGCTTAAAACAAGTTACGTTCCGATTTAAGAATGTTCGGTTTAATTTGAACTGGCAACATGGGAATTTTATCATTGTCAGTTCAATTCGCAGCTTAGTCGACGTGGAGCTCTATGCAAAGAAATAGCGAGCTTTGATTGTAAATGCTTATAACAAGAACGAGTGTTTTGCACCTAATTGTTTAGAAGCTTCGAGCAGTCTTTGAACGTGAAAGGGGCACGCAATAGAAAAACAGTTCCTAGATTGTTAAAGAAATGCGCGATGCGCGGACCAATTTCGACAGCAGGCATTAAATCACTACCCCTCGATCCAGCCGGTCTGCTGAAAACATCGCTATTGTGCGTGGCAGTATTCCAAAAAATCCAAACTTACAAAGAAGCAACAATCAAAAAAATTTAATGAGGAAACAATGTATTATTAATCACTTTGATAGACAGTGATTATAAATCTCATTGAGATAGTGTGGTACTGCAAAACAAGTCATAGAGGACATATGGTATACATTATTTTTCATTCTTAAATCGAAACATTTACTTGCTATAAGTATACTAAAATATTTTTCTTTTTTCAAAGAATTTCATTGGGCATTTTAAATCCAGTGCTTTTGTTGGAACACCCTGTAGTTGAAGTAAAATAAATAAATAAAGTAAAATAAACGAAAATTTTTAAATAGCGGCATTTTTACATTATTTGGTTTTTACCAAGCAATATTTACTTCAAAAAACAAATATAATTTTTAACCAGATTACACCTCATTTAAAGTATTTATCAATTCATAGTACTACAGTGATGCTGTTACTAGTAATACTGTCATTTTACTAATGATGCCGGCTATTTAAATGTTCTGTAGAATTCAGTTGAGTCGTTAACAAGATTTTAAGTTTCTGCGCATGCTTTAAAATGTTATAGTAATTGTTATCTTCATGGCAATATTTTTTGACATTTATGAAATGTAACTTACAAATCTGAGAAAATAGTAAACCTTCCGTATTTCTTTGTGATCTTCCTTCTTTTTTAAACTAATTTTATCATCCGAAAATCGAGATCAGAAAATTATGCGAGTAACGTAATTTCCGAAGAAAGCGATTACGGTAAAAGCATAACAAATGAAAAGTAATCATGGATAAACCACTGATAACTTTCCCAATATTATTTCCTTAAAAGAAATCTACATTCCAATTAGAATACATAGAAATATTAGCATTACACTATCTGACAGAAAGGGAGCCAATATTTAACGGTATATGAGCTGGACACGTAGCTCTCCGGCTCATTAACCTTATAGTGCTCCTGGGGCATCTCACAATGCATAAGTCTTGACAGCAGTTACCAAGAGGGACGTTAAAGGAATGAAGGAGAAAGAGTAGAAATAAGATCCGCATTTCGAAAAATTAAACACATCATCTTAAGATAAGGTTGCAGTGAGCTGGAACATAAATAGTAGAAGTAAGGTGAAAATCACAAGTTTGTTATTTTCTTAAGTGTGAGAACTACTGTCACATCCGGGGAGCTTAACGCAGAATCTGCAGAAATTACGTTTCAAATATTAAATGCAAGGATAAATAAAAGGAATGAAATGCTGAAACAAAAATGCACATATAATTTGAATACACTGAATAAAATAAAGATATTCAAGGGAGTACAGAGAAAGTGCAAATTTATGCTAATATTTTAAAAAATTTTAAAACCTAGCACTCAACTGCTAGGGAAGGAACTACGGAAAGAAATATAGCATTATTTGGAATATTAATAAAGTGTAGAACTTACGAGGAGGAGCGCATTGATTTTCCAGATAATTCCTCCCAGAACCTGGCGCTACACGGAAAGCATTCGGTTTCGTTCGACGGGTCTCTCTGCTCATCCGGCAGATATGCTGGATTTCATCGTAATCTGCAGACCGACATCTGAATCTCTCCTCCGTAATACATAGTTTCTCGCAGTCCTCTTTAGTGCGTACGTTTTTCGTTTCCTTGTCCACGTGACCATCCAAATAAGCTTCTCGAACCCTATCGAACACCCACAGGCGATCTCGGCAGGCAGAATCGAATGCTTGTTTAGATACTGTAAACACGTCAATTAGAAATATGTTGATCAGTTTCATAATTTATATTGAGATCACTTCTAAACTGATAGTAAGTTAATAATAAATTATTTATATCTTTAACTTTTAAAACATGACAGATAATAGCCACTATTACTCAGAACATAAATGGAAATTATAGTATAAACAATGCTTTTAAGATAAAAATCTAACACAATTTTAAAAAAAAAGTTTTCGTAAAACAAGCTTTTATTTAAAATGGATATGATAACTAAAAAGGCTAAAAGGAGAAAAATAATTTATCATATTTTTAATGGGAATAATAGATTAAATAGCTTAATGACAGAATTTATCTAAAATTTTTTGCCGCGAATGATAAAAATCTGCGGCGCACATGATAAATTAAAAAAACGTAATAGCTTAATGGAAAAAAATTTAAAACGTAACGGCTCATACATTTGACAATGTAATTTAATTAATAGATCGTTATTTAATCAGCTTTTACTATCCGCGATATAAAATTGTAGATGAATTATTTAAACAGAATTCTGAACAAGAGTTTAATAAATCAAGAGTAATATATAAAAGAAATATCAGACAAGCAAAAAACAATAAGCTGGAAAATCTTCTGTACAAACATCTCAGTACTCTTTGGTACAGGATTCAAAATAGCCCACAATAAAGTCTTCATCCCACCTCAACTATGTATGTCAGGATTCATAGAAGCAGTGACTGCAAGTGAAGTTACCACCCAAATATTAACACAATTATTCCCTCAAGATGAAGAAATAGCACAGCCAAGTTTAAACGCAAACGCTTTGAATAATACAGAAAATTTCAAACAAACATTCTGCAATAACTCTCCAACTTTGATGGAAATAGAAAATATAATTAAACACTTAAATCCCACAAAAGCTACTGAAAGCATAGAAAGTATAATTTTAAAGCAAATTTTGAAAACCAATAGAAATATCTTAAAGTCTGTTATTAGTTCTTGTTGAAAAACTACCACTTTTCCTACTATGCTAAAACGAGCCGAAGTAGTTCTCTTCTTAAAGAAAAACAACCCTCAGGATAATCCTCAATCATATCGACTAATATGCCTGCTTTTGGAAAACTTCTAGAAAAATTAATACTATCAAGACTACAGTATCACCTCCATATTAACAAAATCATTCATCCACATCAGTTTGGCTTCATTATTAATAAATCAGTAGACCAAGCTTTCCAGAAATTACATCAAATATTACAAATAAGTAGAAATCAAAATAAACATTCTTTAATAATAAAGTTAGACATTCAAGCAGCTTTTGACAACATACGTTGGACAGATGCAATACAAAATTCTTAAATTCATTCATTGTCCAAACAAAACATTCCTATTATTAAACGATTATTTCTACAACAGATCTCTACAATATACATCAAATAGTGGAATCAAATTATGTAAAATTTCAAGAGGATGCTCACAAAGATCTTCTTTGGGCCTAAGTATTTGTAATTTAATAGCAAACGAAATATTGAAACATTTTGACAATATCCCTCATACGCAAGCACAAGCATATGCAGATTATTTTCTACTAACAGTCCAAGGTAATAGTCGAAAGGATATAGAAGAAATCTCCAAACAATCTCTACAAGTCTTTAAACAATGGGCAAATAAATCTCAGTTAAAAATATCAATTCTGAAGAGTAAAGCTTTTTATGTAGCAAAACTGGGCACCAAGATAGGAACCTTCGAAACCCAATTATTGAAATAGCACAAGATAGAATAGCTACAGTAAATTTATTACTTTACCTAGGTATCATGCTTCATAATAGACTTTCATGGCATCAACATATCAAATATATCAAAAATAAACTTCTAATATTATCAAATTCAACAAAATTAACCACAGCAAGAACCTGAGGAATTTCTTTCAATATCAGAAAATTTGGTATACTGCAGTAATAGAAAAGATTCTTCTACTTGACGCTTTTGCTTGGGGCACAGATCTAAAATCAACATGCAAAAAGACAACTGACTTCTATGCAACGGCGTTTTCGGCTATCAATAACAAAAGCACATAGAACAATACCTGCTAGTTTTCTACAAAGTATTTCAGGTATTCCACCAATAACTCTGACTTTACAGAAAGAAACCGTTAAAACAAAAGTTGCGTGCATACGACAAACAAGTATTTATAATTCTAATATCTATCATCCAACACAATATGAAAAACTCAGACAAAATATAAACTTAAATCAATTATATTCAGAAAATCCAATAGTAAATTCAAACATAGATCATTTCCAAATTCAAATTTTTACAGATGGATCAAAAACAGAATTACGGGTAGGAAGTGCTTATTGTGTTTTCAAAAACAATAATCTTATATAAGCCTGGAAAACAAAATTGAATTATACGAATTCAAAATTTCAAGCAGAACTATTGGCTATAAGAGAAGCATAACATATGCAAAGCAATTCTCAATATCTAGTGTTATAATATCTGACAGTGCCTCAAGCATTCAAGCAATAGCTGGTTATAGTCGCTCTTCTTTGGTTCAGATATACACAATACTTACTCACATATTTTTCAATAGGACAAAAACTTAAACTACGTTGGACACGTGCCCATATAGGAACATTGGGCAACAAAATGGCAAATAGCTTGGCAAAAGAGGCAGCACTTGGTATTACAACAGTAATCATCTATTTACCAAATTCAATATCACTTTTAAAATCAAGACTTGAACAAGACTTAATTTCTCATTGGAAACTCATGTGGTCGCAAGATAATACGGTCAGGCGAACTTATATGTTCCTACCAAAACTAACACGAAATTTAGTTATAACAAATGCAATAACATATCTTTTAATAGCACGTGGATCTTTCATTTCATATCTTTTTCCTTTCGGCTTGTATCGTGCAGACAACTGCATATGTGGATTAACAGAACCAATAGATCATTACCTGTTTGAATGTACAATCATTAAAGACCTCCATTTTTGTCCTTTCACAAGTGAAAATGTCCAAGGATGGTTCAAACAGCTACTCAGAAGTGAGCTTCTTCGCAAAAAACTTCAAAATTTAGTGGAATAGCTCACAGAAAATTGTGATAAAGGCAGCATAAATTAAGGCATAACAATTCCACATCATCATTATTTTGACATAATCAGCATCATCATCTCAAGGCAGTAAAACTTTAATCTACAAACATAAAACTTTTTCCAAACTAACTATAAGCTTTATCAGACCTTACTTCAGACTAACTATAAATTTTATCAGATAAATAAATTTTTACAAACTTATGGACTGTGAACTTTCATAAATAGTGAACTATTTATGAATTATGAACTGTGAACTGTTATTACATTTCAGCATATCATAAAAATCCTATAGTTTTTGTTATATATACAACCAAAATTTTGCATTTATCTCTTCATTTGTATTCTACGTTATGTGTTCTATAACACATAACGTATTCTATGCCCGTATCATCAAAATTTCTATTTATATGAAATTCTGTCAATGTGTATTAAGTATATGTCAAAATTATGTGTACATCAAAATAAAATTTTTATTGCAATGTTATAAAATTTAAATAAACATGGTCCCACTGAGTGAGCCATAAAGCTGAAAGTCTTCATGGCGGCACAGCTGCTCATGCAGTGGTCTCATGTCTCCTATAAACAGAATTATTTAATCAATTATTTTTCTTAAACTATATGATAAGTTATTTTTATCCTTTTATTACATTAATTATCACATCCATTTTATATAAATCCATATTGTATACAAATTCCTTTTTTAAAGTAGTGCTATATTTTTTGGCATCAGTTACACGTTATCAATAAAAAAGCTTCTAAAAGCAAATATCGCCAATTAGAGATCTGCTTTAGATTGTAATACATTTTTTAGAATAATGTATAAATTTTTTAATAAATATTTTTTTATGATTCGTGTTTTAAATTAGGAAGAAAAGTTTGTTTTAGAAGCTGTGAAAATTTCAAAATTTTATATCTGATACATTTTTAGAAGTTGAAATTTTAATATCACAAACGACAAATAATCTAAAAAATCGATCGATTTTCAAAAATACACTAAGAATTCAGAAATTAAGTTACAGTTTTTATTTTTAAGTTCGATTGAAGAGGTGTTTGCACTGTATTCGTTGGGGCAAACAGTAAAACTCTGATACTTTTAATTTGTTTGTTAAACGAAGATATCAGAACTCCCTATATTGACAATGTTAAATTGGCCATTTTCGATGTACTTTTTCTCAAAACCCACTGTAGATATACACGTTTGAAATTTTCTGTGTAATACTGATTATACTAAAATGAGTTTTTAAAATATTTTGAGTTTTAAAGTAATTTGTAGAACATTGTATTAGGCATAGTAAAATTTAGCCCTTTTCTAAAATACGATTTTTTGTGATTTCTCGTATTTTGTGAAATTTTTTCCTTAGTGTATCACAAAAAGCTCATTTCAATAAATATTAGAAAATAAAATAAATACGCCATAAAAAATACATACGTGGTGAGCAATAGTTCCTGAGAAAAGGTACAATTTTCATAGAGATTAAAGTATGGTATTTTTAGAAAGCTAAAAATGTAGAGAATTTGACAATGCAAAAATTCCAAATTACCATTTTTTGAAGATTTTTTGCTTCCAAACATCTCTTAAAAAATATAAAACTAATTATGAAAAAATCGATTCACCAATTTCTATTATCATCGGCCAAAAGTGTGTGTGCAAAACTGGAGCTCGATAACTTATTAGGAAGTTGGTTAAATATCGATAACAAAATTCTGTTTACAGTGAAACACCCTGAGTGAACTAAATAAAAGTTTATAAAAATAGAAGGTTTTAATTCAGTTCCGCAGTATGACTAAATTTTAATCGGAAATATTTTGACATTTCAATCAAATTCTGAAACAGAGTTCAATATTTATCACAATATTATTACACATAGGTTATTTTCGTATGTAAAGTAATATATATGTGTTTCCTATAAGCAAATTTTGATAAATGTGCTACAATGACACTCTTACTGAGAATTATTTGTGTGAATATTATATTTTAAAATATTATACAGTAGACTGCGTTTTTAAATTTGATTACATAAGTATTTACAAGAAACAGTAACTGTTTCTTGTACCTATGTAATCAAATTTTTAATGCGTAGTAAGCAGTAAATACTATAACTAAAATTATTTAGTTCACAATGCAGTTTTTAAAATATATTTTCACATTATTAGAGTTACGAAATGCAAAGAATGCTTGTACCTGTGTAACTTCGATACAATAAAATTTTACTTCATTATGAACTGTTTTGATTATAATTATTGCGGGTGCATTTTGAAACAAAATAAATCAAATTTAGATATTTATTCACAATTTTAGTTAAGTAAATTACTGATAATCAAATTTAATAAACGGTAAAGCATTGGTGTTATAGAAAAATAAATTTTTTTTCTAAAGCTTTGCGCTCTACGTAACTCTTTCTGACTGTCATTCAGAAATATGAAAGAATTTTTTTATAAACACTGTTTAATAAATTCTATTTAAAACGTTAAAATGAAGTTCTTCTTTCTTGAATATTTTTAAACCATTTTTAAAATGTTTTACAATTTATTATTAAGAGACGCAAATAATACATAAACAGTACAACAAAATTTATCGAAATCACAGAAAAATTCACTCCTCATCAATTTTTGTGCTCGAGATATTAATGACTCCCAAACTTGACTTCTTATTTAAATTCATGTTTTTAAAATTTAAAGTAAAAACATTCTTTTCAAATTTTCAAAATTCAAAATTGCCATAAAGGATCGAAAATATTTCCTAAAAAAGAAAATTCAGGTAAAATAAATAGAAGTTTTAATTTATTCAGCATACGTATTTTTAACAATAACAAAAAAGGTTATTTAATTTAAATAATAATTCAATGTTTGAATTCCATACAAAATTTAATTAGCTGTCACTTATAATTCCAAGTTTTGCTTCTCATCCCACCCTAATTTCATCTTTATGAAAGGTATGTCGTTTCAAATGACAAGATTTCCTCCCCCCCTTCCATATCCAAGATTGGATCCAAGAAGTTATCGAAAAAAACTGGGTTGAATAAAGGAAAAAGCACATTGGTTAAGACAGTCTTCTTTTACAATGTACTATTTCCTTCATTCAACCCAGTTTTTTTCGCCTCCTCCATGAGGATAGAAGGAGGAGATTCCGTTAAGTCCAAAATACAACCCTTTATATAGACCGTCCACCTTATTATTTTTTTTTTGAGAGTGGGTTATCCAAAGTTGGATTCATTCAAAACGAAAAAAAATCGGTCTGGAAGGAAAAAAGTGCATTTGGAAAAAAGATTTTATCCTTTTTTCCCCATGCACCCGTTTCCTTGCAGATCGATCTTTTTCTTTCTTTCCACCTCTTAGGCCCATCTTAGGTGAATCTCTAAAGATGTGATACATAGACAATTCTGCCATAGCTTTGATAAAGATATTTTGTTCAGACTGCTTAGAGCTGATTTTCAGTACAGGCAATACATCTATATCTTGGTCGTCCTCTTCTAACGGTGAATGTAAGCATTGGAGGACAATATGATAAGCCCTTGTTCCTAATTTCTGCATGGCATACAAGGCTTGGGGTAGATCGGACCATATACTTCGATCGTCTGGATCGTCTGGCGAAAGATCTTTCCACATCAAGAGTTGGTGTTGACGGGATTTGAGCAGGTCGATCATATCTTTGTATAAACATGGACCATAATTCCTCGTGAAGATGGCCAGAGACACGGCATTGAAGTAAATATGGTTATTAGAAATGTAGACTTCAAAGCCATGACCATCCCAAAAGGTTATGTAGTAACGCATGGCTCGAATAAGAGAAAAATTAAATGAACAAGTCCTTTTATATCTTTCGTTTTGGAAGTGATGTGAAAATTTTATAAAAAAACTTTATAAACTCAGTAGCCAGTCTGTTATTATCATTAAGCTGATGAACAAGTCTTACCTCCTCTAAAGCAGATTTTTTCATAGAAATTGACTGCTTTAGCCACAATTATGTCGTCTCCTCTGCCAACGGAGTTGACGTTATAAGATATACAAGATGATGAGGTGTAATTTAAAGAAAAAGATAAACAAGCGGCCTGCTGCTTGCATAAGTTGATGCAATCCCTTGTAATAGCCTGCCCTGGTTGCTGGAGCATAGATTTGTAGGACACCACGCCACTGAAGCTCATGGACACCATTTTTTCAAAAGTCTCAATGCCTCCGAAGCAATCTTGAGCTGAAAAAAAAAAGGTAATATTAATGGTATAACATACTCATTATCTATAGTTTCTGACAAAGGGAGTGCGCGATTTGTGCCTCATCGATTTCGCTCAAATTCTGCATGATTTTAAAGGGAGATTATAGGTTATTTGCATGAGGCAAATTATACGAGGGCTATCTGCCTAGGAGCGGGGATGCCTTTGTGAAGAACTTTCGAAGGGATATGGCTTGTATTAGCGTTATCTATGGAGAAAATTAACCATTAAGCCAACCCATTCCCCTTGGCTCGAACCTAAGTCGAACTACTAGCATTCAGGAATCTTTACCACTCGGTCACTGATGGAGACTAATTATAAATGATTTTAATGTGAGTGGATATGTAAAACAAGAGTGCGCATTTCTTAAAAGTAAAAAAATTAAAGCTGAAATTCTTAGCAACATTCATATATTTAAAAGCGTGTTACCCTCAAGTACTTACGCTGATGGAGTAACACTGATCTTCTAATGCCAAGTCTTCTAATATTAAGATCGAATATCGCTGCCATTGGTTACTTTTTTACCAGTGTTATTACTCTTTTCATTTTAGATTACTTTAAAAGGACATTTATTCTTTGAAAATTTTTAAATAAGAATTTAGTGTAAATGCAGTTTTTCATTTATTTTTCTAAGTTTATTGTTTAAACAACCCATTCTTTTCAACCCATTTGCCGGAGAAGATCACCTTAAAATCTCTAAAGCTGATTTTCCATAAAGAGTTAAAAATACATTGTTATGATTACCAGACATCTAGGATTGAAAAATGTCCAGGAGTTATAAAGAAAGTGATTTTCCGACCCATTTATTCGCTTTGCCGCTAAGTGTCTAGCTAGAAGATTCTTTTGGAAAGCAGTTTAGGAAATCTTATTGGACAATGTATACACATTAAAGATTTTCAAAACCGTTGAATAGTACGCCTTTGCCGTGTTTTCAAGCGTTTTTTAGGGAATGAAATCCCTGTTATAATAGAGCTTGAAATAATTTCTTACTGCATAATGAAGCTTTCTCAAGAGCCCCCGAAGGGAAAGGTGATACTGGATATCATACAAAAACTCTTCATGGTAGCCGTAGAAAACACTCATTGAAGTTTAACGGCAGTCCAAACGCAACCATAACTCTCTTCATACGAAAATACTGATAATTAGCACAAATGCTCAAGCGTTTGGATATATATTGGATCATTGCTTATATATACAATAGCTTTGATGAAAAGCATGAATTTTGTTGAGTGAAACAAATACAATATTTTTCCATTCCTGTGTGTCCTTGAGAACTAGGCTAAAATAACGGAATTCCTTTCTTAGGGAAAAGAGAGAAGAGAAAGAACTAGAAAAGATAGAAATGTTAATGTACCATACGGTAACATTCTACTGTTATTTAGTTATTACCACCATTACCTTACTAGGATAATTTATTAATTAATATTCCTGTATTTATGTATGTTAGACGAATATCGCACTGAGTTTCCGGTATTATCCGCAATGATATGTCACTACATTGAGTCTTGGAACGTATTACTTAAGGGAATAAGGACACTACTATGAAAAATTTGCATATATCCCTTTCGCTAAATTTAATGTTAAGGATTTTTTTTGCAATAGAATTTATGAAAACTATTAGAACAAGTGATTTATTTCTTATGCAGAATTTATTTGATTAATTTCATTTTAATAATATTTAGGTGATTTTAGCTTCTGTGACATCATTTATCAAAATTAAAAATATAATTTCGTAAATATTCCTGTATAAAGCTTCGCTGGCGGAACTGAGATCATATTTTATACCTTTATTTGTTTAGTTTTTTACACAAACTCTTAAAAACATGTTGTAGTCAAAAAGTTTGGATTCTAAGTTACTAATAGTTGAAGATATCAATAATTATTAATCATTCAAAACTGAAATACCTTAACTGAATATTATTTACTTTAATTGATTTTTTAAATAATAACTATAACTGAAAATATATAGAAGTATCTAATGGCATTCTTTGCAATTTATTTTATAGTGCTATATTCTAAAATGCGTTGTACTTTATCCTAAAAGGCGATCGTCCAGTTGTAATGTTTCGCTTTCAGAATCATTTAAGAAAAAACTAAGTCAAACTTTTCTTTAAAATGTTTTTAAAAAAAGTTTTAATTTTCACTGTTTTTTCCAAAATCTAATTAATGCGTGAAAATTATGCTCAGAAATATCTTTTTACTATAATCCTTACTCAACATTATTAACTGATGTTCCAAAATATGAATTTTCAGCTCGTTAAGCTGTTGTATTTAAGAATATATTTCTCAATGCGTTTTTTTCCTCCAAAAAACAAAATGCTCGTACCCCTAAATCTCTCTTATAATAAAAAATTCCCTGCCCTGACGGAACTCTCTCTTGGAATAAAAAAAAAGCATCTTTTTTTGACGTTTCCTGATATCCACACCAAAAAGCAATCACACTTTTGGACGCGTGTGATTGAACTGCAGCTTCCGCGTTTTTGCTTCGGTTACAGTTAGTTAACGGGACGAAGACAATAGACCGACAATATTGGAAATAGAAACTGCGGGAGCGGCTTTGTACATGTACTGTAATGAATTTGGATGGCGAAACACGGTTCCTCTACTCGTGCGCTACCTGATGCTGTCGAAGGATTGGACCACCTTTTTCATGCTTTCAAAGCTCTTTGTTTCAATGTTTCCATCTCTTTTATATTCATTTTAATACATGAACGCTCATTAAAGAAGAATCTACGTCAAGTTTATTGTGATTGCTATACGATAAGCTATTTTTTAAGGCAAACTCTAAAACAAATTTTATAATTATCTACTCCGCGTGTGTTGAACATTTGCATTTTTAGATAAAAATATCAGTTGCATCTTATTAACTAAGACTGTACAAAACATTCGAAGATTTTAACTTGAAAATAATTCTTAGTTTCATTAATAATATATTTCCTTTGTGTTAAAAAAGAAGCTGATAAAGTCACGATTAATTATACTAATGTAATAAAAATAACAGACATATCCTAGAACTCATTTATATAATGGGAATACTTATGAAGATATAATATTTATATCTTCATACAAATACTTATGAAGATATAATATTTATATCTTCATAAGTATTCTCATTTCACTCACTTCAGTTCATTATTACTTTTTAATTAACATCGGTTTGAGAAAGAAGAGAGAAATAGTATTAAATCAGTAACGAAAAATTATAAAGAACTTCTTAGAATTCCAATGAGCTTAAAGCTTAAATAGGTGGATTTAAACCGTGTCAGATATGGCAGAAAATACTCCTTGTAACAACGACATTCGGAAAGAACACGAAGTCGAAGCAATACGAAGGCGAACGGAAAATTTGGGGAAAATAAGAAAATTATAAAATAATTTAGAAGAAAAGTAATATCACTAAAATGATGTTTGCTTGAAGTGCGTCAGATGTCTTATATCAGAAGATAAAATGTATTAAATAAAACAGAAAATCAGAAGTCAGAAAATAAAAGGGATGAAATAAAGTCTTAAATACAAATAACTTAAATCAGATGTGAAAAATGAGTAGCTTTAAAAATAGTAAATCCTTAATCTAGGCTTCTTTTCCAATTGTTACTTTTAAAGTCGTCTTCGAACATTTAAACTAAGGGGACAAAAGCTTAAAGAAGGGAATTTGATTAAAACGTATTTCTTTGCTAAAGGACATTATAAATATTGGGCATTCCGCCATTTCAATAGATGAAAGACGTGAAGCTAGAATGCCCAGTTAATAGGCAAATCAGAGTTTGAAAATGCAATCTTTTCCTAACAATTTCTTATCTTGATATTTCCATCAAATCTTTCGAAACAAAGTTTTGCTGCTTTGTTTCGCAATTTCATTCATCTTGAAATTATTGATAATTAGTTTTCATGCATGCGTGAGTTTGAACGTGTTTTAAATAAACATTTTGAGGTTCTCAAATTCCTGAAGAAGCACCAGCAAGCGTCTGTACTTACCATCAGCCATGAAGGAGAGTGTAGCTGAGATTGTGACCATTGTCAAGAGACTAAACCATGGCACATTGGCCATTCCTGAAGAGTCGTTCTGAAAAAAGATAAAACTCTATAAAACTGAATGGAAGTTGCAAAATATATAGATATAATATGTATAAAACATGGTATTTTTTAATTGTATGAATAAAGAGGAATATTTTAATCAACTAATTAAGTTCGGTTTTTTATCTTCCTCTCCATAACGAGGAAAAATACTTAAATGCTCTTTTAATGCAGCTGTTCCCAGCGATATGGGGTCAGTGTGGACTCCTTGGGTGTCGATGAAGATTGCCCAGTATTCACCAATGACTGATTGGCATAATCAAAATTCCATTGACTCAAAGCAAGTTATTAATAAAACTGGTAATTAAATGTTTACTGATACAAAGCTGTATCACGTAATAAGGAATAAACCACACGAAATAAATATAAGGGGAAAATACTCTAAAATTACTTAATACATTTTTTAAATCAATAACATTATTTAAATATATCAATTTACTATGAAATAAGTACAAGATGAAAATGTGAAATGCAGTAACAAAAGAGAATACAACTAAAAATTTATGAAGAACTACCTTTGAAAGTTATTAAGACAACTTTTGGTCAAACGACAATTAGAATCTGATTTTGTTACTGAAAACATGTTTATATTTGTAAAATGAAAAAAAGTTACAGGGAAAATAATAAAGCATAAATTTCATAAAACATTTTTTTTTTTAAAATTTTGATTACATTCCTAGACTAACTGCTCTCTTTAAAACATTTGCGTGCAGTCATTTGTATTATGATTATGTTGTATTGTATACAAGGTCTGTCCTGAAAGTAATGCGCCCCTTCTTCTGCCGCGACTCTCCGTCGCACAGCGTTGCCGCTTGCACGGAAGGGTGGATGAAGTCTTGGGACCGAGCTCCTGGAGAGTCACAGTGCCTGTTTAAGTAAACACTTGTGTGAGTGCTCGGTCGAAATCAAGATGGAAAAAAACTCTTGAGTAGCGATACTCAAAGTTTCATTTCAAACTTGAGAAAACGCCTTCGGAAACTTTTGCGTTGCTTCAGTGCTGATTTGTCCCCGCCCGACATCTTTCTGTTCCCGAAGATTAAAAAATCTCTCAAAGGACAGCATTTAGGAACCCTGGAGAATATCAAGGCTTCTACGACGAGGTTACTAAAGGACATCCCTGCGGCGGACTTCCAGGACGCATATAAAGCATGGAAATTGCGTTGGAACAAGTGTGTTAAAGCACGAGGGAGGTATTTCGAAGATATTGAGTAACTGTATGAATCGGTTCAATAAATTTCTTTAAAAAATGGGTGCATTACTTTCGGGACAGGCCTTGTATATTAATGGAGAAAAATATAAGGCTTCGATGAAGAAAACCTTTTAAAAGAAGTCGATGCAAGGAAAAGATTGAGAATTCCTATTGAGTATGCGCATTACAATTTTCCCGTAATGTATATATGTATTCACTGTACATATCACTTCAATATATATAAAGAAAGAAAACATTTACTTATATATATATATATATATATATATATATGTGTGTGTGTGTGTGTGTGTGTGTGTGTGTGTAGGTTATTTCATCCGATTTGAAGCCATTTATTTCATTAAAGATAACTATTTATTCTTGTGTATGATAGAAAGGGCGGGTGATAGAAAACTTCAATAAATCACGCTCGATATAGAAGACTACGATATCTTTGTTCTAAATCAATTAAATTTAACGTAATAACATTTAAAATGAATATGATGTTAATACATTTGCTTTTCGTATATCGAATCGTATTTCATAAATTTGCATAACTCGCAGTTTCTGTATTACATACTAATTACTGGATGGAAAATTGGAGTTCAGATGTAATCCAAATTTGGCATTGTATAGTTTAAAATAATAAAAAGTTTATAAGGCATATAATTCTTCATAGACTACGAGACTAATATACTATTGAAACTAAGTTTGACTAAAATAACTAATATACTATTGAAACTAAGTTTGACTAAAATAATAAAACTTTAAGAAAATTTTTATCTTGAAGCAAATTTTTAGATCTGAAAATAATAATGAAATAAGGGTGTATGCGTAATAAAAAATCGCAGTTATATCACGAACACAAAGAATAGGAGATCGGTTCAGGCTCAACACGAAGTTTCGCATTTTACGGGCTCCCGCGTTTTATCGCAATCCCAGGATAACAAAATTTTCGATTTTCGAGTCGTTGGATCTTCGAACACTTGTAAAAATTGCTATATCTTCTACCGGGTTGAGATAATCGTGATGTTATGGCATAATAAAAAAAAACATGGGAGAATACAATACAGAACCGAAGAAACAGCCCATAGCTGCTCCGCCCGAAGGCGAAGATAAGTGCGCAAAAGAAAAGCCAGTACTGATAAAAAAAGACGTGTCAAAAGAAAAGTAACTAAAAATTTGAAGGAGAAATAGTAAACTATGGAGGTATGTGACATATGAGACATTAAGTATATAAGATTAAGTAGTGTGTCTCAAGACCGCTAATGGTCTTTTTCTATTAGTATTTGCTTCATAATCATAACTTAACATGGGTATTGTATCATTCCTAACATTTGGGATATTTTTAAAGAACTTTTCGGCCAATTTGGCAATTAAGACGTGAATTTCTGGAATTTTAAGCTCGCGGTGAATGTCCGAATTACGAATAAACCATCGGCAATTCACTGCTTGCCTGAGAATAATATTTTGGACAACTTGGATCCTTTGGATGTTAGTATAAGAGGCGTAACCCCAGACAGGACAGGCGTAGGTGAGTATGGGCCGCAAAAGGGTTGTATAAATGAGTATCTTGTTATCGGTAGAAAGTACACTATTCCGAGCAATTAATGGGGATAGTGTACGTTTACGATCTCGGAATTTAGCTAATAACTGTGTAATGTGTGGGGACCAAGTGAGAGTTTTATCTAAAACAACGCCAAGGTAACGGGCCTGCTTAGTCCACGGGATAGGTATGCCATTCATAAGTATGTGTAGATCTTCATCGTAGATTCTCTTTCTGGTGAATAGCACCGCTTCGGATTTCTCTACGTTAATGGCTATCTTCCATTTGAGTAGCCAGGACTCAAGTGTATGGATGTGGTCTTGTAGTGATTGTATGACTGAGCCATGAGATGCGCTTTTGGAGAGAATTGCCGTGTCATCGGCATATAGAGCCAGGGTGGTGTGTGGTGATTGTGGGATATCGTTCGTATATATGTTATAGAGTATGGGCCCAAGGAGAGACCCCTGTGGGACTCCTGCCTTGATGACCCTTGGTTTAGAGAGTGATTTGTTTATACGAACGACGAAGTGTCTTTCCTTTAAATAGGAATGTATGGTTGTGGTGAGGTACTCTGGGAAACCCAGAGTGATGAACTTGTATATGAGGCCCTCAAGCCAGACTCGGTCAAAGGCTTTGGCTACATCCAGAAATATGGCACCGGTAACCTGTTTGTCTTGCAGACCTTGTGAGATGAACTCAGTCACCCGGTAGAGCTGGTGAACCGTTGAGTGTTTCCTCCGGAAACCATACTGTACAGGGATTAGTAGCTTGTGCTCTTCAGCATGATGTAAGATTCTTTTTAGCAAAATAAATTCTGCTACTTTACTGACACTTGAAAGAAGACTGATTGGCCTGTACGAGGATGGCTCCGAAGGAGTTTTCCCAGGCTTGAGAATCGGCGAGATAACAGCGTTCTTCCAGGTCGTAGGAAAGTGTCCAAGACGAAGAATAGCGTTGATGATATTGACTAGCTTGAGTAACATGAGGATTCCCATGTTCTTGAGCATTTTGTTGGTAACGTTGTCCAATCCGGAGCTCTTTTTCACTTGTAGCTTTTCGATGTAGCCGTATACCTCGGACGGCCTGACAAGAGGAATGTTGTTTGTGTGTGGGTTTGTTGTGAACTGTGTTAGTGTACTTGCAACTAAGTGATCTGTTGGAGTGTGGGAGATGTTGTTTGTGCAGAACTGAGAAGCATAGTGATCGGCTAGCGACTCAGCTTTCTCAGTGTCGGTGTAGGCAATTCCTTGTTGGCCTTTTAAGGGCGGAATAATAGTGTGGCATCTCTTTAATTTGGATGTAGCCTTCCAGACTGCCGAATTATCAGCAGAGAGGGAGGTAAGATAGGTGGCCCAGTCGTGTTGTGTACGTTGGCGTGTAAGAGCCCTGACTTGATGATTTAGCTGGTTGAGGAGCGTTTTATCTGGAGGGTAGCGATATCGCTGCCACTGTTTCCTGAGATTATTTCTTTGCTGAATAAGCTTCCTGGTGGCAGTATCTGTGGCTTTCTTGCGTTGACGGAGAGTGGTGCTATTTGCACGTAAAGCATCGTCTAGATCACTTGCAAAGTCTTCAGCCAACGCATCTAACTCTTCACCCGTGTGTACCGTTGGAATATGTAGTGAGGTGTTGTTTAAGGCTTTGGCATATCCTGCCCAGTTTGTGATAAAGGCCTTGGTGTGTGGTGTGCTACATACAGAAGTCTCCATATCAATCCAGACCGGATTATGGTCTGAAGAGAGCTCGTCAAGAGTTTCAATGTGGTTGTAAGAGCAGCCTTTAAGCAGAAAGAAGTCCAGCACGTTGGCAGATCTGTCGTTGTAGCGTGTTGGGGTTTGTGGAGCTGCAATGGTAATTCCAGCCTCTTGGACGAATTTAAGAATTACTGTGCCTAGGTAAGAGTTATTGTTGCAGTTCCACGCGCGGTGGTGTGCATTAAGGTCTCCGCCTATTATGACTTTGTTGTTGAGTTTAAAGAGGAGCTCAAAGTCTTGAGTAATATTCCTCTGTGATCTTTTGTTACTAGGAATATAAGCAGAGACAATGGTGAGTGGTTGTGAGGTGAGTGTAGTGACTGTGACGGCTAGGGCCTCTACGGCTAAAAGCTGTGGTATTGTAGTTTGGTAATGGGTGAGAGAGCGCTTGATTAGGATAATAGACAATTGGATTTCCTTTAAATTCTTTTAAATTCTTTAAAATAAAAAATCTTTTAAATTTCTTCTTCTTTTTTATTTCTTTAAATTCACGTTTTAGAAATAATTCCATGTTTCATATCTTTTCTAGGAGTACTTCCTTTTAAATTAAAACTGATAATTAACGGGAAGAGTTGAGAAAGGGGGGATGTTGCTTACAAAATTGCAATATATTGCTTCAAATATCCCTTTCAGAGACAGAAGACAACCCAGGTAATTTATGCACATATTAACTGGGAATTAAGTGTTTTCAACTGAGTTTGTTTGATCATGATTTAATATTAAACTTATTTTAAAGTACATTTGAGAAGACCTGTAAAAGAAATAAATCTTTCAGAGTCTGCATCACTACAGTCAGCTATTGTTGAAAGTAAATTAAGCAACAGACGCAAATTTTAAGTAATTTATAAAAATAATAGCAAATACAATTTTGTAAGTTTGCTAACATGCAAGCATACCGATAGCAGTATCAACAGAATGGAAAGTAATGAGGCATCAAATGGTATTATTAGTTTAAATAAAACACAGTCAAAAAAGGTTTTTATACAGTAAGCTTTTATACAAAATGGATGCAGTAATTAATGCACTGTAATGAGAAAAATAATTTATCATAATTTATCAATGGGAGTAATAGATTGATAAATAGTTTATCAATGGGAGTAATAGTTAAATTTATCATATAATTTGAGGGGAGTAATAGATTAAAAAATAAAATAAAATAAAATATGAAAGCTTTCAGATTTTATGTTATGCCCAAAAGGGTGTTTTTACTTCCTTGTACAAAGTAAAGGAAGCATTGTAATCTCGAAAAATTTCGGGTATCATATTTCAACGAAAATATCCATTTTGACCGCTAAAGAATGCAATTTAACGTTGTTTTTGCGTGACATCTATACGTAAGGACAGCATAAAGGACTCTTTCTTCCAAAACGGATTATAAAATAGATTTAAAATGGGTTCAGGAGAGGTTTTTATCGTGGCATCTGTACGTACGTAAGTATCTATCTCCCATAACTCAAAAACAAATAGTCTCAGAACGTTGAAATTTTGTGTATAGAACTGCTAAAATATGTAGTTCTGCACCTACGTTTTTGGTTTCAATCGGCCGCACCCAAAGTATATAAATATATATCCACTCTATGCTCGGCTCGGTGAGCTCAGGTTTCTTGCTTTTATATGCTAGTAAATTGTGCAGTTTTTGCTTCGAAAGTGATCGAATTATGCTGTTCTTATGTTCTGGTTAGGGTTTTTACGTTTTTAGTTAATTTGCTTGCAACAGTAGCATTATCAACAATTTAAAAGTGGTTTAAGTGTGACCAAGCCTACCAGAGCATTCACATTTGTTTACATTTGAAACTTAGCTGAATAGTGAATTAAGTCAATTTCTGTACTTTCAGTGTCTTTTTGCCGAGTGGGACCAAACTTAAAATTTCAGTTTTATGCACCAAAAAATCTGCCTTCTTGCCCGCTGGTTGAATCGCTTGTTTTTTGGAAAGAAACCCTAATTTTAATTGTAAAATTTTTTTTATTGTTTTAACTGTATTTGGTGTTCTATGTTTTTCTATAGTCTTCAATTTTTAAAGAAGGTATTTTGAGTTCTTATGTATTTTTGCCTTGCCGCGAAGTGGGAACTGTATTAATTGAATGAGAAATTTATCTCTAATGAAATTCGAGGAAATAAGTTTAAATGAAATGCAGCAAAAATGTGTATAATTTAATAGGCCATACAAGGAAGTCATGTGGTTCCCACATCAGATTTTGTCATTTACAGACACATACACATTTCTAGAGCATTTGGACTAACGCCAGTTTTGGTTAAAAATATTTTAAAACAGTGTATCTTTAGAATTTCCGATCGACACTCTCAAGCGCTGAGGGGGCATACAAATATTTTATTCCGTACAGTGTTGCCACTGGTAGCTTAGAAACAGTTGAGGTTTTAATCAAAAAATTTGTTAAAATTTTATAAAATATGAAATAGAAAATAAAACACATTCGAAATTCCAAAATTGGGCTTCCAGGTGCTCATGTTCGGGTGGAGGACTATGATTCAAGGTACCATTGTTCTTTCACACTGCGAGAAACATATATACATTTATGCAGATTATTCATTATTTAGTTTGTTTAAATATAATATAGAGCGCTGATATTTAGTGTCAAGAATTCGAAAACTGATACACAGCATTTAACTGATTCAATGCAAAATGCCATTTCGAGACTAATAATCCTTCTGAGCTAACGCCTCTTTGGTTTAATAATTCTATTTAACAAAATTCAGCTGCAATTTCATATCGTGAGAACAATTTTATATCGTAACAATAAAAGCGTAAGGATCCTAATTAACGAAAGCTTTTCACTTAATTGCATTGTCAAATGTATAAGCTATTATCTTTTCTTAATTTTCTATTAATTTAATTGCAGTGTCAGATGTATTGGCTATTATCTTTTTTAATTTATTGTGCTGTTCCTCGCTTTTATTATTCGAAATATAAAATTGTAGATTAATTCTGACATTAGAATTCTTTAATATATTATTTTCTTTAAACTAAATAATAAATTATTTTTTACCTTAGTGTAATAATTATCGCATCCATTTTAAATAAACGCTGTGTAATAGTCCTGTTACATAATAAGCTTAATATTTTAATCTTGAAATTTAGTACATAGACATTTCAATCTCTTTTTAACAAAAATGATATCACAGTATTAATAACATAACAATACAGTATAGTTCTGCTAAAACTGCAGTATTAAGAAAAATATTTAAACAATTAAGCCAACGTGATGAATTTTGGGGAAAGAGCTTATCAGTATTAGAGATAAGATTTATTAACAGAAATTGTAAATCGCTGCTTTCAGCAACTTAAGGCAATTGCATGCTTTTGTCAAAGCCTGAGAATCACTTTTAAACAGAAGCTCACTAATTACAATGTTAGAAATGTTATTATGTGGGAGAAAAATACGTAACATGCTGCTGTATTGTACATGTAAGTTGTTAGATGAATTATGTTAATTTTTATCGTAATATTATTGTAAAATTATTGCCCTCTAGAGAATGTGTCTCTTTATGAATTAATGCCCTTCTAAAGAGAAGTTTTCAACAGCTTGCTATTGGAAGTTCATATTTTCAAACATTTTCTTTGATTTATTCTATATGCCCAAATAGAAATTTTTTAAAGATTGTAGGATTCTGCTATATCTACGTAAAAGACTATTTCAATGGCCTACAGACCCTCCTAGAGTGGGAAATGAGTTATTGCGTTAGTTTGAAGCAAACTACCAAGTCATAAGAAAGTTAAAATAAACGAACCTCTGCTACTTGCGGGTATTTAACATAACACAGGAGGAAGTTAATTTTAGTGAAGTAACTTAATCGGAGACTACACACAAAATGGACTGGTTAAGCTGGTTGAAGTTAGTTAAATGTATGTATTTTAAACATCGGCTAATAAGATGCGAAAGCCAGAATAACTTTGGCTGAGTTGCAGTATGTAACTGCAAGGCTAGGCTGCCAGAAGCTCTAAGACATTCAAGCCCTTGGCTTAAGTATCTTCCCCAAAATTTGCATTCTGTTGAGGACTACGGAAAGAAGAAATTTAAGTAAAGTTCAGAATATAATAACTGGTTTATTAACATAAAATCCTACAAGGTGGAATAAAAAAAATGAAATTATAAACACAGACATTTTTTTTATAATTATATACTTTTGTTAAAAAAAATATTCTTACCGATGAATATTCACTGCTGTTATAGCTGTGAAAATCTTGTAAGGAAGCCGTTTTGTATTCTCCAGTGTCTGCTCTCTACCGGAATCATTGCATCCTCCTGTCGGCACAAAAGACAAAACGAAATAAGGTATAAAGTCAACTTTTAAACTAGCGCAAAATAAAATATAAAGTAGTGTGCTTTCTTTTAAAATTTGTTTCGGGCATCTTTTCTTGTATAGCAAAATGCCTCGTAACTGGTATCCAATTAAACTGGCACTATTCAAAATAAGAGGACTTATAAAACACGAAATTTAATCCGAAATTAAGGCCTATGTAATTTAGGATAAAAAATATGTAATGTGCTAACAATCTGAATATTTAAAATTTGAAAACATCCGCTTTAGGCTTCTCCCACCCAACGTAACAAGCTTTATTCAACCAATGAATCATCGAAAATATAAACATGAAACACCGATCTTTTTTACGCATCAACGTATGAATGCTGAAGGTAGTTTCCATGACTTTCAGAGACAATTCACATTGATAAAAGCTATATTTGCTTTGCGTCTTGCTTGGAAAAGTTGAAAAGCATTTCTTTTTAGAGTCTTGTATTCTTTGGTAACACAAACTAAAAGAGCTCAAGAAAGACTATAGAGGAATTATCCTCAGGTTTTAGGATACAGTTAAAGTCAGAAGAAGGGTGTAAATGACCCTTTAATTAATTTCAAAGAGGTTCCCAGATGACTTCACTTGGGTTTACATAAACCAACACTCCTGTCTTAACTTAAGCAAGTACTGGTGAACTTGAAAGAAAATGTAATTAAACTAGCCAAGCGGCTCATAGGATAACTTAATCGCGCAGGAAGGCTCTGATTCGTAGAAGCCGGCGAAACTGGTGTACTAGGGGGTGCTCTTCTTTATTATCTCCCTCTCCCTCTTCTTGTTCTCATGCTATAACTGCTCTTTATCATGCTGTATTGCTTTCCATTAACGAAATATTTAATCCATTTCATAAAACTTTATATCGATTATGATTATGTACATCTGGAATGGGAATTATATATATTATAAATTTTATATACAAAAGTTACATATGTTATAAGTATAATTATATATATTACAACTATATATATTATACACAATTACTATATAGCTTTACATGATTATTTTATATGAACTTGTAGTTATATATATAAACTTAAAGCTGCTAAATTAATTAGTAAATTGGATTATATATATGTGCGAAGAAAAAGCGAAAAAGATGTAGCAATGCTGAGGATGTAGCACATAGATAGCTTAAAACGTAGATTCATATTGAAGCGGAAGAATTCTGATTGCGTAAAATGCTAAAATATTGAATCTGTACTGGCTAGGAAACTTGGCACCTGAGTAGGATTAAATATTCATTTTTATTTCAACTGAAATTTGTGGCCCCAATTTATTTGGTACTCTAATTATGCCTATTCAAGAACATTTACA
>KK121844.1:879998-896554 GCA_000611955.2 Stegodyphus mimosarum
TATATATATATATATATATATATTTACGAAAGCATTGTGAAAGTTCTAGTATTCAACTTCAGTTTCCTCTGCATACATTTAATACAACTATATTAATACAATAATCAGTTAAAAGGTCTTAAATTCTCAGAATTAAAATATCAAAATCTTACAGTAGAACGAATGGCTTGATGTCCAAGCATTTGAGTGACTTGCGTGTACGTTAAATATTCATTAAATTTAGAAAAAGTGAAAACACAAAATAAAAGCAGATACGTTGTAATAAAGCAACTAAAAGGAGAGAGAAAATTTTGAAAAAATTCAGGACAGTAAAAAAATTAGAAGAGATTTTTTAACGGGTACTTTAATTCCTAAAATAATTAAAAGAAATCAGATTTCGTGTTGCACTTTTGACATATAAGAATAATATGATCATTACAATAAGGTTACATAAAAAAATTTCTTCAATGACCGGTCTGTGGTCTTTACATTTGGTCGATTTGTCGATTTATGGAACCCGTAGAACTATGAGGTTTCTCCGGGGAGCCCATTTGACACCTTTACATCTTTTAATAAAAATGCTGTGCAGCTTTATCATTTATTAAAAATATCCTACAAAAGTATACTTAAAATAATATTTAAATTTGATCTATATGTTATATATACTTTATATAGAAACAATTATGGAAAAGTACTGTGTTTTTTATTAAAACATATCAACATAAAATTAATGTAATTTCCTCCTTAACTATTACTTTAGATGTCACCTACTTTTGCATTATATTTAGTGACTGGGGCGTGCTTACATTTCTTTTACTTAAATTGCTGCTTACATTCCTTGCTCTGTTGATGTTATCTGCAGTCGCGTTTCATATTCTGCAGTTAATTTATTTCTTTGTTTTATTTTTGTTGCCACATATGTTGATTTTTTCTTTAAATGTATTGCACGGAACGATATTAAAATTTTTACAGCTGTGTGAGAAATCTGTATTTTCAATTTCTGTGTATTCTGCATGAATCTGCACCCAAAACTTTGGGAGCTGCTCTTGCTTAAATTGAGATTTTAACGTGGAATATGTTGACGTGTCGATAAGTTTTTCTCCTTCCTTCATTGGCAAACCTTCTGATTTATAGAACCGATTTTTTAACCAGCCATACTTAATTTTCTCTTCTAAGAAATAGTCTCTTATAGTTTTTTTCAACCGAAAAAAATGCTCCGTCATATGATTTGTAACACTGTAGTCTAATCTAAATGTAATTATTAGAAACTGTTTAGCTTTGCAAAGCATTGCATGTCATTCTCTTTGACATATGTCACATTCTGAATTTTTATTTTCACTTGAGGAACCTCAGAGTTTAATTTGAGGAACTCCAGGGTTCCGTGGAACACAGTTTGAAGACCATTGTGCTAGGTTATTAATATATTATGTTATTAATTTATTATAGAAGAGTACTCAGTAATCATTTTCCTCAACAGCGCTTTGGTGGAAAATTTTCTAAGAGAAACTTTCTGGAATTTACATGAAGAAAAACATGTAAATCTCATGTTATCACCCTTTCTTTATGATATATAAAAGCGTAAGTATTCAAACACAAGACATTATTTTTTGAGGAAACGGGAAACACTGCTCTTGTTCAGACAGAGACATTGACCAGGCGTGAGCGGCAGAATTTGCTGACGGGCAATCAAGGGCATACCATTCGCCAGGGAAGCATTTCAATAATATTATAACTAAAACAAAGAGACGGCAAAATGGTAAACATTATTTTACATGATAATAAAATTAATTTAGAATAGTTTGTATGCAATCTATAATTGGTGAAATTAAAGTGTAGCTTTATCATTTTTTAAAAATATCCTATGAATTCGCAAGTTAAATATTATCAAAAGTAAGTATCCTTATAAATTATTCATTTTCATATTAAATAAAACAGATATCGAATATAATATAAAACAGGTTTGTGTACATTTCAAAGATAAAAATATATATTTATTTTCACAGCAGGCATATATATATATATATTGCGTTGGAATAGTGAGTTTGAAAATTGGAGTCCGAAGCTTTTCCTCTCATCCAAAAATTAAACACGAAAGGCCAGCTGTCTAAAATTACCATTATGGTAGATTAAATGGTAATATTATCGAAAGCCTGTTTCTTTTACTATGGCTTCCTGGGATACACAATTCAAGCGTACTCTTATTACTAAAACAAAAGTCGTTTTGTGAGTATATTATATGTTTAGAACACTTATTTATGTTTTATTACCAGGAAAATTTACCTTATTTCTTAAAGTTGGAATATCTATTTAATTAGTAATAATACTTTTGCTGAATCATTTAGATCAGTGGTCTTAATCTCGGCCCGAATGCATGATCTGAACTTTTTTAACAAAATTTTTAAATTACTATTAACAAAAAATATTAAATTAAATTTTAAATTTCGCTTGATAAATATTTATCAAACCATACAAAAAAAATAATCATAATAATAAAGCAAAGGCAAAAAGGACAATTTATTTTAATTTTCTATCTGAAATCTAAAAGCTGGTACCAGCAAGAAATTTCTTTTGGGTATACTTAGTAATTCAAACGTGTTGACAAGCGCAAATATTAAAATTTAGACTGACATTTATTTCAGGTTACCCCAATATGTTGAATTAACCACAAAGTAACTTACTTTTAACCTAAAACAGAAACGCCAGAACACTGAAGCGCTTGCAGTTATCGGCTGGCAAACTAACTAATTATACTGGCATGGGAAATTCTCCCATCTTACCCTAGTCACCTCGTTTGGAATGGAAGCATACAGGGACAAAGTTCATCTATTCATTCTATCGTTTTTTCTTCAGTAGCAGTTGCGTTCATAAGCCTTGTCCATATCTTTATGTCTCCAAACCAAAAAGCACCGTATTTACAAAAAATACTTATATGAAATGTAATCGAGGGCTGCATGCGGCCCGTGGGAAGCGAGTTTGATACTATTGGTTTAAATACGTTAGAAATCTGATGGTTATAGAATTTTACTCAACCTTTTTTGACACAAAAAATATCAAGTACAAAAAAGATTCAAAAAAACCTTCAGGTACAAAAAAGTTTCAAATAATTTTCAGGAACAAAAGTATTTTTGCTCCTGAAGAAAAAGAATTTAGTACGAACGCTCTCAAAATTGATAGAGGTTTATTCAAAGTATGCATCGAACTAGGATTGCTTTTTATGCCTAACTTTTAATTTTCACTGGACGTTTAATTGAAATATGTGCGTGCTGGCCACATATATGTCGTATTTTCATATACCTATGTAGGAGTAGGTTTTTCTATTATGCAGTACATAATTATCATAAATAATTATGAATAAGTCACAAATAAGTATAATAAATTATCATAAATAATTATAATAAGTAGAACTTTGTCAGACTTAGTGAGCACTACTTTTACAACTATCTTCTAACTCTAAACATTACTGTTTTTTTATTAATAATGTGCCAGATTTTGCTATTTACTGCCTTTTCAGATATGAAAAACAATGAAACTTATGCCATAAGTCTCAAAATTAATCAGAATTTTTTAGATCAGGTGCAACTAAAAATTGCACCACTAATCATTTTTGTTATTTTCACACTGATCCTTTAAAATGATATTTTTATTTTTCATTTCTTCTTATTTTTTACTTAAGGTGAGCACTTTTATTTGCACGGCTAAGAGTTTTTCCTTGGCTATTTTAATTACCGTATTTCCTCACATATTCCCCTCCTCTCTAAATTTTTTGCGCTAAGTTCTAAAAATTTTAAAAATATTCACATAATTTTCCCCTTCCTCTGTTACACATATGTTTTACCTCTGAGAGCTAGTTTATTAGGTAAATTGTATTCTCTTGGTTATTTTTATTATTATCCATTAAATTCGTAGTGCATTAAATTCGTATTTGCATTTTTGTATTAGTATTTCATCCATTTTATTTTCCCTTTTATTTATTATATGAAATGTATTTTGTGATATTCTTCGTTAATCTCTCCGGACGTGACACGTGTTCGCTTCTTTAAAGAACTTTCTAAACGTAGGATTTCACCTATTATTTACATTCCATTTCAAACTTATCTATTGCTAATGTGTTTGATCTTTCGAAATACAGGTCTTTTGTTCACCCTCTTCTTCCTTTGTTTCTCCAATGTCCCTCCTGGAAATTGCGGTCAAGATTCATTAATGTGAGATGACCCTTAGCTTTACAAGGTAACTGAGCAAAAACACAACGTTTGCGACTCAATTACCCTCAGATATCGGCTGAATATCAGTCAGATATTGTAATATTAATATTACTATGCTTTCTTATTGGACTTACTATGCTTTGTTTTAAAGAAACTGTAAAGTACATTTTAATTTTATAACAGTTATTTTAATTCCAAAGCCCTTTCCTATCAATTCTTGTTTCCACTTACAACTCCCTGCCAGAATGAGGTTTTAGAATAACTTTAAATGCAAATGAGTTAGAAAAAGTATTTAAGGAAGGTTCAACTAACTTCGATAGAGAGTGTTAGGAATCCTTAGTAATGCGCGTTTGCCTTCGGGCTAAGTCACTCTTGAAGCTGTATATTACGTGTTTTCTGATATTCGCCGGCTAAGTTAATTTAATTGCCAACTGCGTTAGATACTTGCGTTTAGCTTCGGCTAAGTCTCCTTTTGTTAATTATAGTTAAGTTTCTTATTGTGAGTTAAAGCCCGAGTAGAGGCTTCCTGTAAGCCCGAAAAGGGGCCGACTGTTTTTCTTTGAGGGAAATAAAGGGTATTTTAACCCTTCTCGAGTCTACGTCTTTAGTTGTTTGAACTCAGCGATAAGTCGCTACACGGTTCGCTACACAGTCCTACACAGTTTGACGTTCGTCTTAGAGAAAAGGAGTGATGAACCGTACAAAATAATATTGTGATAGTTACCAGTAGTTTTGTCCATGACTACTTTTAGTTTATTATGTTATTGTAATCACGTTCTACGGAAATTAAATTTCTCGCATAATTTTCTCCTCTCCATTTTCGAACGATAAAGTTAGTTAAAAAAAGAGGGGGGGATTACGGAAGGAAGTACGGTATTACACATGCATTCATAACAGCTTATGTAAATCGAATTCTAAACTTGATCAAATATTCTCTGAGGTAAACAAGTAAGGAATAATTTAAAGCATAAAATGTAAAAATGTGAAAATATATTTTTGCTCTTTTATATTTGCGTTTTGTAATAGAATACAACAGACATCCCTTAAAGTGATCATGTTCGTCCACCGCTATTCCGAACGATAGCATTAAATGATGAGCTAAAACTGCCCTTCAAAATAGCAGGGAAATTTAACTAATTTAATGTAAGCATATCCAGAAACATATAAATACGTATCTTCAAAGCATTTTAGTTAGGAAAATGCAAAATTTCTTTATGAAGTGCTCACAATGCCTTTAATGCAAAGTTCATTTATGAACTATTCCTAACGTTTCTGGAAATTATTTGAGCGATGCCGAAACGGCATCTTTCGTTGAAAGAGAAAATGCTAACGTAAAATTAAAAATCAGCCCCCCAGAAAAAACATCCTAATTGATGTTTTCATGATTTTTTTTCCATAAACAAGAAGAGGAAAAAATTCCGCAGAATTTTTTTTACTCCTAAGGGATCTGTGTCAGACCGCTTTCAAAATCGAAAGAGTTATTCAAAATCTATGCCAAACTAAGGTTGCTTTTTTTGGCTTAATTTTAAATGGTTGATTAAAATCGAAACCAAGCTATTTTTAGTGCTTTAATCCCTTAACTTGTCTGTATTTCTCAGTCGTTTGCCAATTTTTATAATTTATTTTTACCTTACTTGTCAACTTCACTTCAAGTAAAAAAATATTCCATAATATTTTATAATATAAACAGAATTGTTAAAAAAATAAAAAATATGTTTTCTTCTTTAAAAGCTTTTACTGAACGCAGTGTAATGTAAGCATTTCGTCAAAATTTAATGTAAACGTTAATTCTAACATTGTTCAGAATATCCATTTCATTAATGAAGAAGTATGTGCAAATAAAATAAATAATCCCAAACAAGAGCTTAATACTGTGACAAGTGAGCTTTTCAGAAGTTTTAAAAAATATTCAATGTTTTTGGTGGATACACGGATAATACAGAAAACGGATAATTCGTACATGAATAAACGAAATTTCAGTTTTAGATTTTATTTGGTTATTTTAAGAATACTTGGCTGAAACGATTTATAGGATTGTATGCAATTAAGGCGGTTATCTTATTATTTTGCGTATACTATTACTTTTATTTTCTTTATTTTCCATCAGAATGCAAATTAGTTAATAGATGTAAGTTCTTGCGTTTGGAAGAAAGCTTTTGGTTTTGTCTATGAATATTTGCTCTCTTAACTTCCCTATTGCACTAATTTATTGGTTTTAGTTTCGATAGCCATATTTGCTTCCTAAGTACAGTAAAATCCCTCGTAAATGGCACCTAATTAACTGGCAGTATCAAAATAACGCACTTTTAAAAGTCTAGATTTCAATTCGAAATAAGACTTATGTTTTAAACATCTCAGTCTGAATTAATTAAATCAACTTAGATTAACGGCATATAAGCATAAAAACTGCGTTCATACATGCATTGAACTGTCAACATTGTAATAAATGCAATCGACTACAACAGTGACAGAAACAGAAACTAGCTGCTCAGTACTACTTCGAATTATTTTTATGTTACATGTTATCATCTGTCGACGCAGGAAAAGTTAGTGTAAATAGTTTAAATCATTTAAATAAATCTGTTTCATAATGCAAAATCATGCTCATGTCATAAATTACGATACATTGACATCAATGATAAAATTAATGACTTGGAAATAATTAACTACAGCTTCCCATAAAATAAACTTTGACATATCAGCAAAATTTAGAAATAACTCCTTGAGTAATTTGATACAATGCATTTTCGGCTAATAGCAAAACTTTAGACTTTGTGGTTGCTTTAATAGTACATACTGCTGTTGTTTTCTTATGATTTATCTCACTTGTCTGACGGCTGCATCAGCCCAAGCCCACACAATTCATCGTGGCAAAAAGTGCAAGATTGCGCCTGTCGTTGGCAAAAACCTTGAGCTCTATACAGGTGACTGTATGACTTTACTCAGTTCCACCCCCAATTTTGTTGGAGAGTACCCCGGGGGACAGATCCGAAGGTCTCCCACTCTTTTTCCCCTACCCCTAACTTCTCGAGAGAACTTTCGGTTTGTCACATATTTAGAGTGGCCCATGCTGCACAGACACTATACTTCACAAAAATCCATGCCTTCTCCCTGATTCGAACCCGGGCACTTTGGTACGGTAGTCAGAGTTACTAACCGCTGTCTCGATTGGCATCATAATGCATACTTAATTGCATTATAGTATGGGCATCATAGTACATACTTAATTGCCTTAATAGGATTAGGAAGTAGTCGGCTTAGATAATGATATTACAATTCCGATGTTTATTTATCTTCTCAAAAACGCTAGTTTCTTTATAAGGTGCTCTTCTCCTAAAAGTTTGTTCTAAAAATGTAATTACTGGTTACAACGTTTCTCAAAAAGTTACTGTATTTCCAATTTTTTTACCTAATTTTATTTCCCGAAAATTAAAAGGGGAAAATTATACAAGTAATTTAACTTCCGAAGAACGCAGTTACAGTAAGAACATAGCAGAGGAAACGTAGTCACGGGTAAACTTCTGATAACTATCGCAGTATTATCTTTTAACAGAAACCTACATTTTAGAAAGAATACATAGTAATATTAATATAACAATACCTCTTAAATTCTTAAACTGTTTATTAAAGTGATTCTGAGACGATATCTGACGACATCCGAGCCGGACACAGTTGAATTATATGAATTCCCGGGGCACCTTACATAAATGTTTCTTAGCCACAGTTCTCAACAGGAACGTCGAAAGAAAGAAAGGGAGACGAATAAGACGCGGATTTCAAAAGATCGAACACATCAGTTCTACAGTAGGCTATAACGAGCTAAGAACGTAAGAGAAGTAAGGTGAAACCACATGTTTAAGAAGTTTCTTAAGTATAAGAATACCTGCCATGACCGAGTAGCTTGACGAAGAATCTGTACAAAATACGTTTTAAATAATAAATGCAAAGGAAAATAAAATGGATGAAATACTAATTCAAAAATGCAAATACAAACTGAATACACGAAATAAAAAATAAGAATAATCAAAGGACTACAATTTACCAATAAACTAGCCCTCAGAAGGAAAAACTATATACGTTAGAGGAAGGAGGAAAATTATGGGAATACTATAAAAATTTTAGAACCTAGCGTTTGAAAGCTAAAACGGAAAATACCCGAGGGGAAACGTACTCGAGGATGTACGGTATTTATGAAAGCAGTTTCAGTAATACGGGTAGAAAGTAACCAAATATAGAAGCATGTAAGTACAAAGTCTCAGTTTTTACATGGTTCTCGTAAAACATAAGTTTAATTAATAAAATAGTACTTATGCTTTAATGTGTTAATTAAATAAAAATCTTTATAATCTGCTGAATTAAAGATTTTTTTAACCATATTTAGGAAATGGAAACTGGCCGCGCGATGAGAAAAGTTTAAACAGAAGTTGCATATCTAAGACCAATATTTAAGGAAATAAACAAATTTCCTCTTTTTCTTTGAGCACCAACTGCGTATATTAAAATTTTCTTAAAACTCATTCGATTTTTTTCCACTTGCATAATTAAACTAGGAAATCTCTGTCAAATATGCGCCAAATGTACAAAATTGGCGAAGCAGGATTAACTTACGGATCTTAGTCACTTAACCATTTCAACCACTCTACCTTCCGTCTTCGGAAATTGATCCTACAACAAGGATGCCCTCTGACAGGTAAAACTGATGATAAATTCTAAAAGAACTATATTAGTCTACGTAACTCTCTTTTCAGTATTTGAGTTATAATTCAATTTTAAATGTTTCTGGAGTATTCTATTTATCTTCTTCTGCTCAACCTGAATATTATTTCTTTCTTCTTAATAAACTCCTGATCTTTGTACCTTGGGATCCTTTTTGAAATTGTGCTTGAGAATTAGCTACTCAGATGCCTTAATAGTGTATTTTAAAATGTATTGAGCGCATATCATCTTGTTAATAACACTTTTACCGCATTTTCATAGTTGCACAAATTTGGTTAACTCTATTATAAGTTATTGTTTTTTTTAAATAAGAGAACTTTAATTAACCACTTCACCATCATATTAAACCCAATATTTGCTTTTTTTTATTCTTTCAAAGATAAAATTTTCGCATCTGAAACTAGCCTTAGAAATATTTCTTCCCTCTTTTCACCAGCTGTCAAAGCCTCATTTACAAAGCCGCCTATTTATCGCCTTACCCAAGAGAAAAAAAATTCTTTTTTTGTTCTCTAGTCAGTTATCTGAAAATTAACAACGACGATCCTATGGAAGCACGCTTTTAAATGAGAAGCAGTTCTATTGCTATACCAGTTGAAGGAAGTGTTGGGATTGCAGTTCAAATTCCCCTCTTTTTAAGTGAACTTACCTTTATGTGATACTGATACGTCTCCGTTGTTGAGGATCGTGACCACTTTTTTTCAAGCCATCAAAAACTTCTTTTCAGTTTCGCAGCATTCTGGGGCGTCGACCGAGATCACATTTAACTCCGCAATGTGGCGTTACTAATTTCTGACGGTAATTTTCAAATAGACGAGTCTGTCTAAGGAAACGTTGAAGTGGTTAAAATGAATTATGTATAATTCACCACGCTGATCAATATAGTATTCATAGTTGGGCTCTACTTTAGAGCCATTAGGTACGGTAATCTTCGTATTGTGGTAGGGGAGGATGGGCGGTAGACCCTCGGACTGTCCCCGGGGTGCTCTCCATCAAAACTGCGGCACAGCTGTGCATGCTGTCCTCTGTATGGTGGTCAAGGTCCACGAAAAAAGAGACGCAGTCGTACGCTCCTTGCCATGATAAAATCAGTGTGCTTGTTTTTTCTGATTTAGTACGACAAGTAGCATACGCCACAGCAACAATAGAGCTTATGATACTTCAACTTATTTATAGGAATGCCACAATGATTGCTTACAAGGGGGCAGTTATTTTTTTCAAGAATATATGCTAAATAAAATTTAAAAATCTTATTGGCACTATTATATTAAACATACGTTAACCGGAATTATCTTCGAATATAACTGTCTGTTACGTCATTAACTGCACCTTTATGTGCATGACCCTCTAGCGGCATTTCATAGGCAGTAAGACCATTATATGGACGGAAGTGGATACATAGAGACAAATATCGAGTCTCCTGGGCCATGCAAAAATTTAATTTACGTATACTTCGTTCCAGATGTTATGAAAATAAAAAAAACTGTGAAAATACTTATGTTTTTACATTTCTTATCTAGTTTAATGGAAGTTTCAATCCATGAAAAGAAATTACGACAAATAAATTCCACTTCAAAATAGTTGGAGCAGAATATTAGATGATGGGGTGCTGGTAAAGAATAAAAGACTTTTAAAAAGTGATGTTTTATTCATCCCATTATAACTCTTAAAAGCATTCCTGAAACAGGAAGAAAAATGTTTTGGTTGATAAAAGTATAGTTGGTACACAGAAATGGCATATTAGAACTAACAACAGATTGACTCATTGTTAATAGATTATGGATTTACAAGCTTATCTAAAGAATCTTTAAGTGAAAAATAATTTACATAAAAATACGATTTTCTGCATTAATTTGCCATATCTATTGCTAATTCATAAATTTCCAACAATACCATGAATGCACCAAAAACCCTGATCACCCATTGCGATTTCCGTTGCAAACGGAATACTGTTAAAAAGATTTTGTTTTATTTTTTAATAAATTATCGCATCACTGTTTTTTATACAATTCCTAGAAGTAACCTGGAAAGCTAACTGCTGACGGAATATTAATAAGATAACCATTACATAACTATACAAACTATCAAATCTTATGCAGTTGAAACTTATTCATAGTCAGTTTTGTGACTGCCCTATATGCATTAATTTATATTTTGTATTAATAATAAGTTTTGTTTATTAAAGCTCTATTTTTAGATAGTTTTTCATATTATGCTAATTATTAATTGTGCTCAACTACGATATGCCTTCAGATGATATATAGTAATAATTACACAACTGGTAATAGCGCATGTGCCCTGAGGTACAGATACATACCATTCAACTAGTAAGCTGGGAATGTGTCGATACGACTAAACATATTATTTCTATGAAGCGTATGATCAGTATTTGGTAATAATGTGAAGATTTAGACTAAATGCAATTCTATTTTGTTAGCAAATTAAGATTTCTGAAATTTCTAGTCTCTATATAGTTTACCTTAATTTTGAAATAGTTATTTCCGTGTGGTCTAAGAAAACCTAGCATATGAATAAGTCTCCCGTATTAGAAACCCTCTTGTATATTAAGTGTTTTAGGAATATTTTGCCATACTCTACGCTATTCTATCTAATTATAGTTATGTTATTTTCTCTAAATAGAATCAATAAGCCTAGACAGAAACCAAGTATAGTGATATCTGTGTTATCTGTCTGTTTAAAATAATATGTCCCAAGTTATTGTACCTAAGGCACCATTTAAGGTTTATAAGATATTTTCTTCCTCCTTTCCGCAGGTCTTCATGGTTTACCTAGAAGCACACTTGTTGCGTACTCGAGAGGTCCGGAGTTAGAATCTCGGCTAGAGCATTGCACATTTTTCACATCTCCAGATTCAAAAACTCTTTTGACTCTACAGTGAAGCTCCAAGAGGAATGAAAGTCGAAACTGGCATTTTTTATCGTCATAGCAACCTATTTCTTGGATTCACGGTACTGGGTGTTACTGAGCATTGATAACTTTTACTTTTAGTCGCATGTACAAAAGACGTTACTATATTTAAGTGGGAAATCTAATAACTACTACTACCACTGTGCATTACTAGATCTTTGGGATTTTCATCGCCTTTTCCATACCAGACCTCATTTTGCTCTCTCTAACATGCGTTTGCAGATGATATAGGTTTGCTTTTGATGACGCGTTTTCTAGACATCTTACTTATGGGAAATCTCTGACCAATGGCTTTAGACAAACTCGCAAGACATTAGAAACAGATAGATTCTGTTATGGAAAACTGAAGCCGCAGAGGCTGTTTAATAACTGAACTGAAGCCGCAGAGGCGTTGTTTCCGTAAGTAGCTTAATAAAGGACATGTCGAAAAAACAATTTTCTATAATGCATCTTGAAGCTTGTAATTATATCTTAGTCCAAAGGCTATAATACTGATGTTGCATTAGGAGGTGGGAAAAACATTCATTTCACTGATTTCAGTTTTAAGTTTAGTGGATGGGCTGGAAATTGTCAAGGAATAGAAGAATCTTCTTAGTATTTTAGATATTGCTTCATCAGGAGCAATGAACTATTCTGGCAATCGACCGCTTCGCATCAAGCGTTTGGATTGATGTGCTTGAAGCAACTCGGTTTCTTGTCCTCTTACAGTTCAACGTGGCTACTCAAACTCTCCTTCTATGTTACAAGAAAGTAGTAAAGTGAGACATTTACCACTACAGCAAGTTTCTCCTTTGAAACATAGAGTTTTATTAGGCAAAATTCAAAAAATAATCCACTTTCATCAGCAGTGTAGATGCGTTTAGCTTCATATCCTTCACAAATTTCATACCTTTTTTAGTCTGTTACATGTTGCATATCCACTGATGTTTCTCCGCAAACAGTCTTAAAAGTAACATTATTTCTTTGCTTAAATTTGTCTAACCAACTATTTTATGCTTTGAAGTTCTGTAGTCTCTGACTTTTCGAAACTTATTTTGCCTTTTCTTGCAATTACCCCATTCGCACAATATTGTTTGCTTTTACAGAGCAAAACTATTTTGAATGCTACTGTATCAAATTCATATGCTTCCGTTTTTCTAAATTTTACAGTCTTGGAATGTTCATTTGAATGTAATAATTTTATTTCTTTTCTATCCTTTATCACATGACTTACTCGCTTTTTACTTATTCCAAATCTTTGCCCTAAATCTCTCAAACCAAACTTCTCAATTTCTGCTACATGAATTACATCAACGTTTTGTTATAATGTTAATCTTTTCCTCTTTAAAGCAATGCGATTTTGTAAAATTAACACACACGTACAAAACTGAAATTCATTTGCTGCCCAGTCCGAGCAAAAACTAAGAATGATAGCAATTTTCACTATATCCAGATTGTGAGATCCCCGGGCCTTGGCTGGTGATCCAGTTACCTCACCACCTTTTCTTTCCAAGTGATTCCTGTCTTGGATTACCTTACAACTTGCTAACACCGTTTTCGTTTCGTTACTGAGAACTGTAGCAGACATAACGTACTTTTGAATTCAATGAATATGAAATATGTTTTCGAATGCATGATAACTTGCTTTTTCCTAATGTATCGTTCCTCTTGTCCCTACTGACAAGTAGTTTTCGATAAAGAGAGAGTAATTAACTTTCATTTTATTGTTCCCCAGTCACAAAAATATATATTTCACTGAGCACAAACTTGTCTTTGGAACCCGAAAGATTACTAACAAAGATTATTTCTCTTTTTATTCATTTCTCCATTTTGATTCTGAATTTTTTTAATGTCCCTTTATAAGAGGCAAATTCATTAAGGTTCCTATTAAAAGGGAGCAGAACCAGCAGAATTGTTCCTTAAATAGAGGTATCTGTTACACGAAGTAATACTATAATGAAATTTTAATCCTTTCATCTTTCAGTTACAGTATATTCATATAGTAAATATAAATTTGTAATTTCTAATTCTGTTAACGGCTTTCTTTCACAGTGTAGCAGTTTGAATGGACAGCCTGCATGTATCATGCAAATATATTTTTTTTCAGTTTTAGATCAGTAGTTTCTCTACTTGCTCAGCCTCAGACCATTTTCGCATTAAATGAGGGTTATGTAGCATTTCAAATTATTCTTTACATTTGAATAGTGTTTCATCCAATAAAAAAATCAATATTAAGAACAATGTTTAATCGAGAATAAAAGTCCTGGCATTCCTAAAATGTTATATCAGCTTGTACTATTGTACACTGCGAAAAAAAGGGACAGTTCTAAATCTCCCGTTCTACTGGGCGGATTGATGAAATTCAAATTGCGTTTTTCATGTCTCGAAAGTGCGACTTAGGATGTATATTAGATTTATAATAGCAGTGTTTTAATATAGTATTTTTGACACAAAATCGGACTTTTCTGAAAAGACATTCGAACTTTTTTCGATATTTCGATTCTACAACTCAAATCATGCCTAAATATTAAATTTTGTAAAATATGGTGCGAAATTTACCAAGAAATTAAAAAATTTATATCGGCGCATTTTTTTTCGGTTTGCGCCAAGAATAATTCACTTGGCGAACTTTTTAATTTACAGCAACCTATTTTTCTTTACTTTTTTTATTGTATAAGAGGGGAAAAAAGGTCATGTTCATTACTTTCAAATAATTTTAACAAAGTGCGTAAACCACATTTGGCGTTATTATCGCTTGTAACGAATATGCCAAATCTCAAAACACGCCAGTGTGTAAATTCCCGTATATCCTAGGAAATTTTAAATAACAAACTCTAATTTTCTGCAAGTGTGCCTAGAAATACATTTACTTTAGGATGATGGTTAAAATTTTATAGATTATAAGTCAAAGTTTTTTTCGAAAAATTTATAAAAAATATTTTAAAATATATTAATAAGGGGTATTGGTTATCGGCAATGATGTACACTTTTCAATTTTTAAATAAAAAAATTAGAGGTGAAATATTCTTTCCACAAGCACTCTTTTCTGACCAGGAGTTTTATCTTAACAATATTCATACTTCTTTGTTTAATTTCTAAATCAGAGCATATACAAGTGTTTAAACTATATTTTTAGGCAGATGTTTATATCTAGTGTTTCTAGTTGAGGTTAACCGCTAGTATAATCATACGTAAATATTTTTTTCCCAATGGCGGGCACTTGCCTATAACGGCATTGGCCACTACTAAGGCCAGAAGTGGTGGCTATTTTATTGTGGAGGCCCCTAATAGGTGCCCACCGCTACCTCCTATGAAGGGATAGAAAATTTTAGATCCATGCTTTCTCCGAGATTCGAACCTGGGCCCTTCGGTATCGTAGTCAGGCTTCCCTAGGTTCTAACAACGTTATTTCTTAGCGTAGTCTCTTAGAATTAAACATCGCACCTTCAGTATGGCATTACCTATTCTTGAACTGGCACATTTATTAATCTGAAGACAGATTACTTGCTCTGCAAAGCATAGCAGTATGTACGTTAGAACTATATACGCTAGTTCAGTATGTCAGCAATGTAATACGTCAGTCCAATATGTAATTTTCTATTTATACAGAGCCAGGCTTTTATACACAAATTTTGTACTATTTCAGAATGCTGTACTGTATCTGTAAATGTTAATATCTTTTTTTTATAGTACTTAACCTTTACTAAGGATAATATTCTTCATGTAAGCTTTACTATCATGATAAAGGATATATATATATATATATATGTAAGAACAATAAAGAATATGTCTAAGATTAAATTATCAACGTAAAATTCCCTTCTCAATTCTAAAAATAATAACCTCTCTACGCACTGCGTCATTTCTAGATTGATCCATGTTATATGGCAATTACATAATTTTGATGATGTAAATGAAACTAAAAGTCAAGTAACCAATAATAATTTTACAGAAGTATTAAGTATCCAATCAAAATGCATTGTAAACCAAAACTAACTCAGTCTGAATTGGGATTTCACCCTGAACGTAACGCACTTGCTCTTTACTCTTCGGTCCAGTTGGACTGCTGTCTGCTCTCTTCTTTCTTACTGAAAATTAATCTAAAATGTGAACTATTTTGGAATAGGCACATTTCATGTGCCAAGTTGATTGTGGCCACAACAAGCGGAAATAAAAAATGAAGATTTAATCTGCCTTCGCCTCCAATTTCCTATTCGTTATGAATCAACACTTCTACGACGTTAAAATTCCTGCTCGTCATTTACTTTAGACTTTTCTTTTTATTATTACATTGAGTCGACAGGATAGATTTCTCCGCTGCTAACCCCAATGGATGTGTTGGGCAAAAGTTTACTCCAATGAACTCTCAACAATTTCCAGTGACGGGACTGCGAAATAAAAATTAGGAATTTGATTTAATGCCGGCTCTTGAAAGTTCATCGGACATGCGTTTCCTTTTCTTTTTGTTTCAAGGCCGTAGTGTGACGATATTCTAATGCTGTGCTGTGCTTTTCTCGTAATTTTAGTGTGTGCTTGAAAAATATCTTCCGAGTGTCTCAATCTTCAAATATGATGTTTTTCCAAATGTGAAAAACATTTTAGTGAATTGGGAATGATTTTTCTTGCAAGATTTGTTCATCGTCTCATTTCTAAGTCTGTGGTCTGGATTTTTTCTAAAGATTTTATTTAGTGCAACTAAAAATATCATATTGAAATTACTAATCATTATTATTATATTGAAAATCTGAATACATA
>KK121844.1:898400-1148696 GCA_000611955.2 Stegodyphus mimosarum
CGCTTGAAAGTATCTATACTTTTATTTATTTTGGAATATATATGTATATATTATCATGTATATATGTGTGTATATATCTGTGTCGGTTTTTATATGTATCTATATTTTGATTACACCGTTCTTCAAGTGCTTTGTATGCACATGTATATATATTTTTTCTTGCGTTTAATAAATGTCGTCTGCTCTGCCGGGACGGGCCAGGGCTGCGGCCTGCCAGCTAGTGGTTAACTCCTGCTGGATTGGTAACCAATTCTGCATGGACATAACAAGTATACCTGGGTCGGAAGCCAACTCAGCGGTTTACCTCCCCTAACCACTATCCGTCTGGACGGCTCATGCGTAAATATGCGCATATGCATTACAAAAATAGAAGTGCAGTCGTGATTCTGATTTTGGTAATTTTCAGGTAGAGAAAAGATGAAAATATCGACGCACAGGCTTTTCTAATAAGTCGGATTAAGCAATTAAACCAGCCGTTTTCAAAGATTGAAAATGTTGTCAAACTCAATTTTTGAGTTGTTACTTTCAACTTTTGTGATCCTTACCATAATCTTATGATTTAGGTAACACCAACGATATGCCTTAGAAAGTTAAGTTATACGTAATCTTGAGTTCAGAACGCATGTTTGCCATAGGAAGTTAACTTCGCGGAACGCGATTACGTGCTATGTACTAATTACGTAATCCTGCTTTCGGCAAAAATTTAGTAAATTGACTCCGTCTGTTACCAGTCGCATATGTTAACAAGGAATTATGCGAATCGTTGAAGAAAAGGAAGAAATGCAGCGAACATAAATGCAACAAAAAATAATGAAACGAAGGAAAAAATTCAATAAATTTATAGAAGCAGTTAGATAGGTAGCTTAATCGAGTTTATAAACATTCAGTTAAATGAGTCCAAATAAAGACTATAGGTATCTACTTTTAAATGTTCATTAAATTGCTGTCTGACTGTGACCCTTTGTCCGAAAGTAAGTGTAAAATTAGCTGATTAATTATTCAGATTCGACGCATTCATAATGATCTGATTTAATACAGAACAGAGATTTTCGGAAGCTTATGTAAGAAATAATTATTTGTTTTAAGTATCGTAACATTTCTAGTTTAAGAATAAACCTCTATGTAATAATTATATTTATAATTCTATGGAAAACATAATTATACCTTTTTTTCGCAACCAAAATAGGTACATTCCAGTTCATACTGATATATTTAATTCTTTTTTTTTCTTGTCCTGCCATGCTAAGTGAGAAAGAGAGCATGAAGATAGTATTTTTCTTCTTCTATTCTTTGCAACAAGCATATGTACGTACTAATAATGCAAAGCGAGTGATTATAATGTATAATAATTTCAATATGTCCCACATCTAATAGGTACAGACTAAGCTCTCATGCAATTAGATCAGTTAAGCAGCAGTATCAGTCTACTGACCGAACCTTGACATTTCGTACGACGCCATTTTTTTAGCGATATTGGTGTGCGTGCCCTTTGTAGAACACTCTGATAAAACGATTGTGGACAAAGGATACAAAAGCACAAGGTCTGACGCTTGGGATTCAGTCGGGAAAGAATATCTGTATGCCGGATAATGTGCCTTCCGTGTCATTTCCGGATTTTAGAACATTTGTTTGCGTGTCCAAGGTCTGTGGAATTAGGCGAAAGGGGAAAATATGATTTGCTGAGAAGAATAGACTCGCGGGAAAAAAGAGGGAGGAACGTTTTCTTTTTTGTATCTTTCTCATGCGAATTCTTTGAGTGGTTTTCTGCATCAAGGGATTAAGTATAATAGCAAACGATAGGGTCGGTACTATTCTGGTGTCGAATGTCGAATGCAAAAATATGCTTTTTACCCATATTTAAATATTTATTAATCTCGATAAGTATACTGCTATAATTCCAGGTTATTCCTTAATGAAAGTTATGTTAAAGATTTATTTTTGCATTACTTGATATAAAGAATCATTGAAAACAATTGTTTCAAAGCCTGCTGCACGACTTTTGGACAATGGTAGCAAAGACCTTCAGACCAAGACCAAAGACCTTATTAATTTATCACCTTAAAAGGCGAAATAAAGGCGGAAGAAGTTTCCAAAATCTGTTGCAAATATTTAAACGTTTTTACAATGAAAGCAATAAAATCAACTTACAATGTCCTGACTTTTGTAATATTAAGTTTAAAGTTCTTTGGACTCTACTAGACTGCCAAGCGAGTTTTTAATCCGTCTGCAAAAATACGACAAAGCCCTTTGAAGGTTTTAAATAAACCTTTTTATTGGAACTTGAACTCAACAGAAGGCACAACCTTTGACTTCAGCTGTTAGCATCTCACATTTGTTAATAAGAAATTACACGAGTCGTAGAGGAAAAAAGAAAGAAATGTAACAAAAACAGAGGCAACACAAGATTATGCTATAAATAGAGGTGCAACTTTAATCGATCTCTTATAACATCAGTTATGTGAATTTGAATAGAGAATACAAGTGCATTCTTTTAACTCTTCTTAAAATGCTATGTGAATCTATACTTTACTCCAAAAGTAAGCATATAGTTCTGTTAGCCATTCAGTTAACGATTCTTAATTATTTTATTTAACGAATTGGTTTAGCTACAGAATAGAGATTAATCTTTGAATGCTTTTGTAAGAAATAATTATCTACGCAATATATCTGGTTCAAGAAGAAAGCTTGGCATAATTAATTTGCCTGTGATATTTGATTCAAACAGAATAATTAGTCTTCTCAAACTGCGGATGTTAAATAACAGAAAACTTAAAATATGATCTAAAATGGATACGTAGCCTGAAACTTCAAAATTTGTTTAACTATTAGCTCAAACCTTGTTATGGCACGTTTTAACTTTGGCTAGCAAAATGGCCAGTGCCGGAATAATAACTGGAAGAGATGGGCTAGAGAGAGTAAGGCTGCGAGAGTCCCTGCAAAAAGCTGTACGTTCTAAAACATTCAAAAAACTCACCTTAAATAGTCTTAAAACTCATCTGCACTATGGTGTCGGCTAATGAAAACGAGAAGTTATGGAACAGATCCATATCATAAAAATGGGTTAACTAACATAAAATACACCTTATAAAAAGTTCGCATCTTTTCAATTTAGTTTATTAAAGTTTCCATTTTCCACCATTTCCATTCCATTAAAGTTTCCATTTTTTTCCATTTTGCCACGTTTCCAGGTCTAAACCTTATTTATGAAAAATTCAAGTAATGCTGAATTTCACATTACATTTAATTTTGCAAATACGGAAGTAAAGCATTCTATGTGAATGTATATATTTGCATTTATATATTTATAAATGCATTTACATATGAAGTGCTACTTAACAATGAATAGTATAAGTAAAGAATTGTAGTTCACGATGCTGCATTGTTCATGGCGTTTACAGGCATCATTCATGGCGTTTACAGGCAAGTAATGTGCATTTTAACACACTGTAAAAATTGTAACTTAAGGTAAACAAACCACTGTAAACAGCAAACAAACCCACTGTAACAATAAACTGTAAAAAATAAAAATCTCTAGCACCATATTAAGTGATACTGTAGAGACATTGGCTATTTTATGAAAGCAGGAGAGATGGAAAATGAGCAATGCCCTCGCCGGGACTCGAACCATGGGCCTCTCGAATACGCGCCGAGTGTTTTGACCATTACACCACGAAGGCATGCTAAGAAGGCGGGTAGAAATACCTTATATACTCCCCCTTTTAAAGGATGACTGGAGATTAGGGGACGCAATCGCCAAATCCTGATGGTGGAGAATCATCATCCACCAACTTTGCCCCTGTTCGGGCGCCATTGTAGAGACATTAAGTATTTTTTGAAAGCAGGAAGGAGGAAAAATGGGCAATGCCATCGCCGGAACTCGAACTACGGACCTCTCGAATACGAGCCGAGTGTGCTGAGCATTACACCAAGAAGGCATGCTAAGAAAGCCGCGGTATACTATAACAGTGGGAAACCTCACAGAATTCAGCAAGTAATACATTTCCGTATGGAGTAAACTTACATAACTTATAAAAGAGAGCATAGCAGGTGCCCTTATATTTTATTTTATATAAAATATTTTCTCCCACCTTTTAATGTGTCTTTGTGACGTAACTGGGTAGCATATCCAGCTAGCAATCGGGAGGTTCTGTCTTCGAATCCTGGCGAGAGCAGTGCAAATTTTTCAGGTTTCCTGCTTAAAAAATGCCTCTACATATCTATTTATTTGTTCTAATAGGATTATATCCCTTCCTAAATATGCACATATGTAATGCATCCACTGATTTTTACAAGTCACCCAATTTCCATTGAAATATTTTCGGTCATCATATTTGGCGTTTGTCATTTGTCTCAAGATTAAATTTCGTAATACTACAGAACTACGGTCGAATAATCACATGAGTCACGAAAGGCTGCCTTGGATATTTTATCGTCATATTTTAAATGTAACAATAAATGAACTTCTACTTTTATTTCTAAGGAGAATTTTTACAGAAATATGCCTATTGGATATTTATAGCCCAATGATTTGTTTTCATAATTTAGTTAACTTTGCGAAATTATTAAAATTTTGTTGAAGTTAAAGAAATGGAGGAGCTATCTAACTAAATGAAGTCTTCTTGAATAATATTTTGTGATCAGATTATTTATTTCATAATTATATATGTTTGTTATGTATTTCATTTATATTTGTACACTAATGAATAAAATCACTGGATGTTTTACACTAACATAATTAGTTTCTCAGTTTAAGAAATATTTATTGCAAGTAGTACTATGCATACTATACTTCTAATATGATAAAATACGATAAACTAACGCAGGTGGAGATAAAATGTTAGTTTATATTCATTTCAATAAAGTATTGGTCTTGAAAGACTACGGGATAAATGAAAAGCAGAAGTTTCAGAATTAAATTTAAAAAAATAAAAAGTCTGTACCTATGTTACCGTAAAAATAATCAAATGGAATTAAAAACAAAAGTTAGAATTATGTAGAGAATCAATACTATTAAAATCTGTACGCATCTGTATGCCTGTTTGTTTGTTGTGGCATCATCTCCTCCGGAACGTCAGGGAGTTAAGTTTCTAGAAAGGTACTTTCCGGATTTCAAAAATTCGTAGGAAGCCATTTCGACCATTCGCATCTTCGTACGACTTTAATCAGTCGAGATATTAATTAAAAAATCTGAAAACGCTAATTTTCGCACTCATTTTTCGGAGTGGCAACAGTCTCGTATGCTGGAGTTAAAAATCTGCTTTATTTAGAAATGTATTGTCACTGCTAGCTTTAAAATCATAGAGTTTGTTAATAAAAAATATGTAATATGAAATAAAAATAGCAATGCCAAATATTAAATATATTATTAACATATCAGGTCATGTTCTGATGCTGAAGAAAAATTTTGACGCAATTTCATGTGACGTCATTATATGTCGAAAATGTTTTGTTAATGTCAGCCTTTTAAATAAACAGCTGCTGTTGGCAACTTTGTTTTTTGTTTTCAGATTAACATAATTGGCATGATATGTTATTGCCACGATAATTATTTTATTGATATTGAGAAAAAGTTGTTACATTACATTAAAATTAAATCATGACGTCCTACGTATACTTATTAACCTGAAATGTCGAAAGTTTTTGTTTTCTGGTTTAACCAAAAAAAAAAAAAAAAAAAAAAAAAAAAAAAAAAAAAAAAAAAAAAAAAAAAAAAAAAAAAAAATACGAATTGGTTATTGCTTGTGAGAACTGATTTCATTCATATTCAAATGTCTTTATGCACCCTGTTTTCTTTTCAGGTGAATATAAAATCCATAAATTTAGCTTTGGTCGCAGCTAGAAACTTTGTATACGGCACATTAAATTAATAGTTCATTTTACTTTCAGTTTTTCAGTACATAGAACTTATAAATATTGCTCTGACCGTAGCCCGCCCATCTAGCGGGTTTGCGTGCTAGTTACATATATTTTATGAGTAATATATAGCGAAACTAATATGTGTTATTTAAGAACAATGAACTATCGTTATTTGATCTAACATAGACTGAGAGGATGAGGAGTTACCAAAACGGAATGGGCTAGTTACGACTCATAACGCCAAAACCCTTGGCAAGTTTTTTTTATTTTCCTTATCGTCCAATGACTTAAAACAGTGGTCTCAAATTGGCGGCCCCCCGTAATACTTTTATGCGACCCTAGAATAAGTTTCAATTATGTATTTGTTGCAAAGAGTTCAAGATTTTACAATTTAAATTCCGATTTTACATTATATTCATTACCACTAAAAACGAACATGACTAATGCACCAAAAATATCCATAAATGAAGGTAATTAATTCACAATGCTCTATAAATCTCGTTCGAATATTTGAAGTGATTTTATTAACATTTATTTGTACTTGTAAAAATCTGAATACATTGAGTTACCAAATTTTTGGCCAAGAATAATCGCTTTGTTTTTGTGTGCGTTTACATGTGAACATCGTTTTTTCAGCAGTTGAGAATTAATAAAAAAATAACGTGATTAATCGAAGTGTATATACAACCCGCTATGAAGATAATTCTTAGCAATTTCTCTCCAGGGCTATTAACTTTATAAGAATCAAAATGCCATCAAATTTTAAACTGTAAGAATTAAAGGCGTTTGTATTTATTTACATAAAATCATACATATTTTTATTTATGCTTCTAAAAAGAATTTAAAAAATAAGAGACTAAACTGTCATTCTTAACTCTCAAGGTTTATCCCACTCGGAAAGTGTTTCATAATTATTTTATTTTTAGTTTAAACTAGCGGAAGTACCCGATGCCAGTTAAGCTAGATTGAGAATAATGCATCTAACAACAGAGAGGACAACGATACCGCTGTAATCCTTCTCTAATAATGATGCAAAAAGTACGATTCATAGCCATACATGTTTCAATCTGATGCGATATCGAACCCACATAAAAATTTCGATAGAAAAATAAGCTAATTCTTTCTCATTATATCCACAAAAATGGCACGCAGTTTTTAATGATTTTCGTCTTTTTAATCAAAAGGGCGTTTCTAATCAAAAGCTCAAGCTCCATCCAATATTTCACCTATATTCAATTTTAGTCGATTAAATGGGACAAAACATTGATCACAATTGATCAGAAATCGATAACGCGAAAAACACAAACAGACATTCTTCTTTATATACACTGCTGTGCAAAAATTAAGGGCGAGACGGTTTTTTCAATATAACTTTGTACAAAAGCTTTCCAAATCAACACATTTAATACCGTAAGATCCCCAATACGTAAGGAAATGAGTAATGTAAGCAACATTTACTAAAAGAGAAATAAGAGGGATGAAAAGATGCTTTATTGAAAAAGTAGCATGGAGCGCAATGCGACTGAAGGCCGAAACATCCCTGTGATGGGTGTCCAGCAAGAAACATCCGGTCTTTAATAGGGAGTATGATCTCCCCTGACTGCTAGGCAGGTTTCACATCATTTGTGCATGCTGGATATGTGGTTGTTAATGAGCTGTTGAGACACTGCTGCTCATTCCTCTTGTAGCACCAATCGCAGTTTCGGAATCGTTACTGGCGATAAGTTACGTGCTGCTACGGGTCTCCCTAGTATGTTCCGTACATGCTTGACGGGATTTAGATCCAGAGACCTTGCTGACCAATCCATGTGTTCAATATCTTCATTCTCCAACAGCTTTTCGACAGTAACTGTGCGATGAGGTGGAGCGTTGTCGTCCATGAAGAGGAACTGAGGACCCATAGCCCTTGTGAAAAGACGCATGTAAGGAAGAAGAACCTCGTTACAATAGCAGTCCCAGGTGACGAACCTCCTTGGGAGATATGAAGGTCGGTCCGGCTACCAAGCATTATGTCTGCTCGAACGAGAACTCAGCGACCTCCAAAACAGTCCCTTTTGATGATGTTGAAGGGATTATTGCGTGTTCCCCGCTCTGTCCAGATGTGTATGTGTCTAGAATCGCAACTCAGACTAAATCTGCTCTCATCTGTAAAGAGTACTCGTCCCCATTCATTGTCTCTCCAATTCCGGTGTTCCCGGCACCACAGAGAACGCCTTCTCCGATGGGCAGGCGTTAGAGGTACACACCGTACAGGGCGTCGTGCAAACAGACCACCACCGTGCAGTCTTCTGGCCACGGTAAAACGCGATATCGGTCGTCCAGTCGCCTGTGTCGTGTGTCTAGCGATTTCTCCCGCTGTCTGCCGCCTGTTTCTTCTGGCCTGTAAGGCAATATACCGGTCATCTGCGGGTGTGGTTCCTCGTGGACGACCACTACTAAACCCCCGGATAGCTGTTCCTGTAGTTTGAAATTGTCTCCAAAGTCGTGAAACGATGCTGTGAGCAATTCCGAACTCTGCAGCCACACTTGTCACACTGCGGCCTTCCTCCAACTTCCCAATGATTCGACCTCGGGTAAAAGCATCCAGATGTCGTCTAACAGATTGATTATTCGCCATTTCTCGCTGAGGCAGCAACTCGGTGTGATTTTAACTGCTATACGGCGTGCAATCTCTTTGCCAGAAATACTGATCTTACACCGACAACATGCTTTATACTACTCAGACACTCCCCCATTACGTCTACCTGCATATCTGCGCATGTGCTACCGTACATCACCTTACTTAATCTCCTGATTGGTCTTTCTGTCCGCTCTGCCTCTTCGTTCAGCTGATATGCTAATTTTTCGACTTCGTCGTTAATTTTTGCACACCAGTGTATTTTCTTCCATTTGAAATACCTATCAATATTGGAATCGAATTGTGGATAGATTTCAGACAGAAAATAACCATACATTTGAATTTTTTGCTTTCAGATGGTATTATTAATGCTTATGTATGTTTTGATAAATATTTAGTAAGGAAAATTTTAAATATTTTATTTTGTTAATAAAAATTTTTCGTTTTTTAAATAACAAAAAAAGAAATTCTAGCCCACCAGCTGTTTTTAGATTGTGCATTTGGTCCACGTGCAATCTGAGTTTGAGATTGCTGCTTTAAGGCATCCATTTATATTTCTGTTGCCATGCTAATTTGTTTTCCTTTCTTCTCGTTCGCTATTTTTACTTGCACAGACAGCATACCTCTTGTCATCCTGGATATAAATTCGGAAACTCCACAAAATGAACTGAAAGTTCAGCTCACAAAAAGGTACAGCCATGAACGTTCAGGCAAACCTACTCTAAAAGTATTGTAATGCCTTTTACAATGATGTAAAAAAGTTTTCATTCAAATAAAGAATTAACGAAGTTTTTGAAAACTAAAACTACAGGTTTTTTTTATCTAAGTTACATACATTGATTTGGTAAGACTAAAAAATGTGCGACGGATCGACGCACTTTGCGAAAACGTGGCACACGAAAATAACACCGTTATTTCAAAGATAAATTAATTAAAATAACAATTATATTAAAATAATAATTATTTGTCTTATAACACCATTATGATGACAGTAATCATGACCATGACAGCATCACAATTCCACAATCGTAATTTTTATTTTTATTCAATAGTGCGCTGATTAGTGCACACTGGGCACTTAAAAATTGTTTTATAGTTATTATACGCATCATGTAAATAGAAGATATTATTGTTAGTAAAATATCCTTAGCGAGATATTTCAACAAAATTATCATCAAGAACAAAATTGCTGCTTATTACAAAACGAATAGCATTTAAAAGGCGACATAAAGAGTTAGCTACCCACAGCTTCTTATTTGTACTTCTGTAATTCTATAAAGGAAGAAAGAAAGGTCTCATTGAAGTGTTATTATATTTCACACAAAGACTAGGAGTCACATTTATAGTTCACTAACCTAAATAATGTGTCTCCTTAAGGCTTGATTACTTTCATACTGTGAAAGGAAAAAGCCATAGTAACAATTACAGAGTTTGGTGTTCTTTGGTAATCTAAACTAGCATTCAAACTTACTGAAAGTAATGGCCAAATTTCAAATTTTAAAATATGTCTGGAAGAGAAGGGCTACACAGTTGATTGAACACAAGGTTGGCTCAAAAGTCTCTCCAAAGTAACAATGTTGGCAGCTATAATGCAAAGCCGAAGAATTTAATTTGTATTAGAGTTAGCGGAACCTAGTAACGGGACCTCGAGAGGAAGTAACACGCATTGTCTTATAATCCCAAAACCTCGCCTTAAATACTCCCGCATTAATTTGCATTCTAGTACGAATACGGAAACGAGAAGTGACAGTAAAGATCTAAATCATAATAACTGGTTAAACTGAGGTAAAGGAGCTTCACACAGTTATAAAAAAAAACACGGCAATTTAATGGCTTTAATAAAGAACTTTAAATGTCTAGAGTAGCTTAGCTCAGGACTAATCTGAATGTGCAAATTCTGCTTTTGGGGAGTTATAGTATTTTTTAAGCTTAATATGCACTTTTAATGGTATGTTATAACATTATATCAAAGAAGAAAGTAAACGAAAATAAATTAATTAATAATCAGCTTAATTTTAATTAATCTAAGGAGAGAATAAATTATCCCCATACTCCGAGGCAATTTTGCCTTTCAGTTTATAGTATTTTATTGCAAGAAGTGTTATACAATCATAAGATATTTTAATATCCCCAAAGTTAAGCACAGAACAGGTATAGCTTTTTTAATAAAACTAAGCAGTGAAATTGTTTTCTATTTGTGTAGTTGTTGTGGCTAATCTCACTTGTCTGACTTAATAATCAGAACAAGCACACGAATTTAATTGTGGCAAGCAGAGCAAGACTGCGTCAATCGCTAGCATGAGCTTTGAGCACCCAATAGCCTTTGCCAACTTACGCTGCAATTTTGAAGGAGAGCAGCCAGGTGTACGGCTTTCCTACTTCTCTATCTCTACCACCAAACCACTCGAGAGGACTTTTGGCTCGCTGTATATTTTGAGTGCCTCCATGTCGCGTAGACGTTATTCATTTACAAACAGTGGCACCTTCTCCATATTCGAACGCGATCCCGTTGGTACGATAGCCAATGTCACTAATCACTACAGTGTATGGACAGCTACGTTCTATTTGTTCAACACATAACCGTCTTTCTATTTTAACGTAAATAAATTAATGAAATTAATTTGAATTTAAATAAGTCCTACAACTATGCATAATCTCGTTTTTATCGTTTATAGAGCAAATTGTTAAAAGGAATAATTTTTATTCGAATAAAAGAAAAGCTAACATTTCTTGATCGATTTAAAATAGTCATTTGTCCTCAAATAGCATCAGCAGGCAAAAAATAACAAAGAAATTAGTTATTTTTTATTTTTTATATATTTCGTAGGGAAAAGCAATTAACAGTTCATAAAGAAATTAAGTACAAGCTTAATTTTATTTGGTCTAAAAGAAAGAACATATGATCACATAATTGCTGTTTTTAATACTAGCTGAACTCCAGTAATCAAAGTTTACAGCAATTAATCCTGAAACTATTCTTTGGATGCAGAAAGTCAGTTGTGGATTTGATTTAATTTTTTTACGACAAAGCACGTGAGGACCTAAGGGAAGGGATGCCTTCATGGAGAAATTTCTAAGAGAAACTTGCTCGTATCTACTCTGCACACGGAGAAAGTGTCCATACAGACAGATCGTTAGCTTGAAAAGGAACCCATGTCGAACTACCAGTGTCCAGAGACTTTACCGCTCGGTGGTGGAGCTTAGTCAGTTGTAGAACTAAAATTCATTTTCATAGGCAATTCATTTTTAGGGGATTTTATTTAGATTTTTTCTCTGTTTGTTGATAGTTTCGTTTTTATTTGTTTGGGTCAAATCTTAAATCAATTTTTGACTGCTTCTATCTAACCGATTATTTACAGTGTCTGCGCACAATTATTTGTGATGGCAATATAGTATTTCATAAAGATATTTTGAAAACTCGTCAGAAAGTTTTTTTAACTGGTGCTATGACAATTTAGTTTACTAGCTTTATGACAGTCTGCATATCGTTCTATCGCTTGGAGCTTAGTCACGAGCTCATTTCCTCCAGAGGGTGACGTAGGGATTTAGGCAGTTAACTGGTAATCTGTCAGTCGATCAGAAGCTTGAAGTTGTCTTATGTCGGATGTTTGATCCCGTCTTAATTGGAGTTTGTCTGAAGAGCGGGAGCTGAGTCTGGTCAAAAGCGTCGCAGATTATATGGATGGGAACACTGGAAAGCTGTAGCCGTTGATTATTCATGCTAGACTAAGTGATGACGAAAAACGTTCCTGTCCAAATGGGTCAACTAAAGATTTTATGGCTAGCTTGATAAAAAGTAGTGAATTGTGGTTCCTAGTAGGATCATCTTTGAAATGTGATTTTCAGTTTTGTCAAATAGATTATTATCTTTATACTTTTGTTTGTAATGCTCGAGAAGAGACTATAAGATCTTATGCCTGAGCGGTTAAAGAACGGGTTAAAGGAAGTTTGGGAGGGTGAAGTCAGAGCGCGTTCTTCCTGCTAAAAGGCCATACTGCTAACTTTGATTCTCTCGATTAAAATTCTGTTGATCGATTCTGTTGTCGATTAAAATTAAGTTGAATTATTTTTGCCATTAGCTTGTTTACCACGACTTCGATCAGAGCCAGTCTGCGCGTTATTTATCGTGTGAAAGGTTAGGGTACACTTAAATTCCATTAATTTTAGTTTATTCAATATCTTTGATTTAAAGCCAAAAAGGTTGGCTTCTTAAGCACTAGTTGGCACCATCTTTTAGTAAAAGGATCCTTTACAACATTCCCTTGAGTTAAAAAGACACGTGAAAAGTCATCAGTTGTCTTTTAGGGTTCTGGTCTTGTAGGCTACCGAAGAAGACCAGATCTTATAAGACTCATTAAAGGTTTAATGTTAAATGCTATTTAGTGTGCGTGCAAGTATCCTTTCCATCTCGATAACTTAGGAAACGAAATTGGTGGCCCTTTATAATTAGATTCCTTAGAGCTAGCTGTATCGGTCACATTAATCTAAGTATCTTAAAGCAAAACCAAAGCAAATGTTCCGAAATGTTAATTTAAAAGTTGGTTTTTAATTTGCATCTTTATTAACACTTTTCATGTAGTCATTGAGTTCGTTCTCTGCAGATAGTTATGTAGAATATTTTAGACAAGCACAGGAATATAACCTTAGTGTTGGTAACTGTCTGTATGAAGGGTATTAGTCCGAGCCTAAGGGTGTCCATGGAGACACGCGGAATAGCTATTGGTGACTATTGCTGTTTATCCTCTCCGATGTGGAGCTTGCTGTGGTCTAGAGCGGTAAACTATGGTTGAAAATTTAACTCGTTTAAAGGAAATAGAATTTTAGTTGAAACCACAGAGACATTCAGAAGCCAGCAAACATTTAAAATAATATTAAGGTGAATTTTCAGGCTATACAAAAGCAACCAGTGAAGATCTCCATAAAATTACAAAGTTTGTTTGAGTAATGTGCAAAGTCATTCAGTTATATGTATGCAGGAGTGTAAATAATGTATAATACCCTCACCGGGATTCAAACTTCGGAGTTCTTGAATACAAATCAAGCGAGCTTCCCCTTACAAGGCGGAAGAAAATACCTTACAAATGTTATCTTAGCATTGAGTAATTATGAGAATCCTTCCTTCCAAGCATGTCATGAGGGTGTGGGTACCAGCTCATCCAAGTGGCCCTTGGAAGACCCATGATTCGATTACCGGCGAGGGCATGGTTTATTTTCTACATTTTCCACTCTGAATATAACTAATAACCTCTAAAACATTATTTCGTATTTTAATTATAGTAATATCTGTCAGAAGAGCCATTACAAAGATGTTCTGTAAGAGGAGCTTTAAAATGAGAACAGGAAACTATAGATGTTGAATTTTATAAGGATGCTTAAGAAAGGCTAATACTTGAATACCACTTAGATGAAGAAATTTCCGACAGCTTGCCTTTCTTTATAGGCCAGCAGGACTTCCGAACGATACACATAAAAGTCCGAATATGCACTCATTCCACTCGCAAGAATGGATCTTCTATTTGTTAACTGGATATGATAACTTCTACCAAACAAGAATGAGGGAGAATGTCAGAATGAGAAGAATATCATTACAATACCCTGAACTGGAGATGGTAATGAGTGCCTATTTCTTCTTCAGTCGAATCAATTTCGATAATTTTTTACTTCGCGTAAAAATTTTGCTATTTCAAATTTCGAATTTTCTCCTTTAGTTGTATAACAAGGGTGTTAATGTACCTAATGTTACGTATGCTGTTGCTTTCTTGTTAAGGTAATAACGTTCCGCAGAGAGTGCTTTATCAGGTAATATAAACAAGTTGAATAGTGCATTATATGTTCTAGTGCAGTAAAACCTTTCATAGTCTTTATATTATAGTTCTGTTATCTGGAAGTAAGAGTAGTAAAACATTTCGCAATATCATTCTTAAATATCACGTAATTCTATATATTTCTGTAGTTGCCGATTGATTGCCTTCTGTATCACCGTACATTTTGTGAATTTGGAATTCTACGTATAATGTTTCAAGAGCGTGTGATGAGACTTCTTCTAGGACTTCCTTTCGGTATGAAGAGATTGCTCTAACAATCAGCTACAGAAGCCCTCATATCTAATGCATGCTTTCTGAAATGGTGATATGAATTCGGGTTTTATCTACTGAAACATGGCTATGCGCAACCTGAGAGGTGGGTCCTTAATCATTTATTAAAACGTAGGTCAAAAATTAATTTGAAAATAAAAAACAGAAAAATCAGAAATTTTATTGTTATTTATTTAATAACTCTGAATAATTAGTAAATGCTTTACATTCTGGTACGAATTAAAAGAAGTAAAGTAATCGCGAAAAATTTCGAATATCAGATTTCAAGGAAAATTTCCATTTTGACCATTCCTTAATCAATTTTGACTATTTTTGGGGATGTCTATACGTGCGGACAGAATAAAGAAATTCTTTTCCCCAAAACGGATTATAAAATGGATATAAAATAGATTCAGAATGATTTTCTTCTGTACGTATGTATGCATCTCACATAACTCAAAAATCATTAGCCATAGAACATTGAAATTTTGTAAATGGACTGATATAACATCTATCTGTACACCTTTCTTTTTTATTGCACTCCGAGATACCAACATTATGTATATATACTCAACCCCTTTACGCGGCTTAAAAGTCCTTACCCGTCTTTTATTTTCGCAATCGTTGGTCGTAGTCATATATTTCCAATTACAGAAGTATTTTAAATGAAGAAAGTATTTATGTCTGGGTAATGTCTAAATTGAAAAAAAATAATTTTCGACCAATAACGAAATCTAAAGTTTAATGCGGCCGGCTCTTGTATTTATGTTTGGGAAAGTTTTATGCTCGTTACGAAAAAAAAAATTAGTTTTACTCTACGACAAAAATTGAACAGAATATTTAATTTCAAATTTTGCAATTTTTGATGTCATTTTCAACTTGCCCTGAGATATTTATTAATTAAGTTAGAATAATTCGAGGATATAAGTTTAAACGAAGTACAGCAAAAAATATGTATAATTTAATAGACTGTGCAAGGAAGTCATGTGGTATCCATATCAATTTTTTAATAATGATACGGAATAATTTTTAATAATGATATTATTTGATTTTCTGGCGTAGTTGCTTAAAAAACTCATACACATTTTCTTGGGATTTATTTAGCAATGTTAAATGAAAAAACAAACATTTTTATTTTAATAATAACAACAAATCATTATTATTTGAATGTCTTATAAAGTTACCTAATTCGAAATTCGAAATTCAATAAAATTTCCTCCCTTTTAATAACTTTAAGAGAAGTATAATGAAAACCAATAGGTATATTTTAAAGTACCAAATAAAACTACTACTATGTTGATAATGATATAATATTATCATAAGTAAAAATTATGATAATGTTTCTCTTACCTTAGTTGAATATTATGTGTAATTATTGACAGAAATAATCAGAAACGCGTCTCTCTCTTACTTATTCTCCTTTACTTTGCATTATTAGTTTCACTGAGGGATTCTTATTTGTTAAAGAATGCTGCAAGAAATTTTAATTGCTTCAAATATTCAAATCTTTCAGCTTTCGATTATAATTTTGATGTTGTTTACCATTAAAGGCATTGAAGTTCTAACAGCCGTTTTCAATGAATGTAATATACTGTAAAAATAATATTGTTATTTTATAAGGTATTTCTCCCGCCTTCTTCGCATGCCTTCGTGGTGTAGTGGTCTGCATGCTCGACGCTTAACCGAGAGGTCCGTGGTTCGATTCCCGGCGAAGGCGTTGCTCATTTTTCCCGACTCCTGCTTCTAAATAAGCCTAATGTCTCTACAATTTAATGCTATAGTACACTTATGTAGTATTCAGAAACACTGCCGTTCAGGAGCAATATGCTTCACGAATACTGATAAATAAAGCGAAAGGAAGTCACAGGAAAAGTATTGATTATTTTCAGACAGAACATCAAGACCTATAGTGTTACTAGATAAATCAACGATGAATGTGTAGTATTTTATACTGGTAAATGAGTAAATATTAAAAACTGGAAGAGATCATAAGAGTAATTGGTATGAGTAACCAAGTATTAATTCACTCATACTAAAAATTAAGAACATCTACAAAACAGTACCTCGGTCTACGTCATTAATGCGTCACAGATCCTTGGATGTTTACCAAACTGGAGATATGCCGAATAAACGTTTCCGGCAAGAAATAAATTGAAAAATAATTGATCCCTTCTTAAAAAATCCAGTTGTTATTATTATAATATTCTTTAATAAAAAATAACAATTCAGGGTTTTAATTACATATTATATTGTACATAAATGAAGCATTTTACATGATTCTGTATATAAATGTTTTCTGCTATCCAGATCAAAACCAATTTTTCAGTATCTTCTAAAGTCTCTGGATCTTTGTTTAGTAATCGAACATCCCACCGATTTAATAGCGTGTATGTTTTTCATCCTTGTAAAAACCATCACACTCGTCTTACGATATGCAATAGCCAAGTTCCAGATAAGCATGCCTCTTCATGCTTTTCCACAGTATCTGTTTTCACTCTCCTGATGATCCTAACCATTTTCTTCGTTGATTGACTCTTCTCATTAACTTTATTACACCTCATTGTTAATGAATTTACAAAATATATACACTAAAAATACAAAATCGCCTGAAACTTCAGAGTTATAACGTGGGTTTGGGTTGTCTGTTGAATAGTAGCAACAGGTGTAGTGACGATCTTGGGCAGTCATAGATAGCACTATCTCGAAAGAGCTGAAGAAGTATAGTGAGAGCAATCGTTACTCATCGAACTCGACTCGCATTTAAAACAAATGTCGTACACGAAACAAAAATGTTTGCTTCCAAACAGAACAGAATACCAAATTTGATGTAGTTCAGCGCAGATATATATTGAGGTACTACTATGATTTTAAATATCAAAGAAGTCGAAACATTAATTCTTGAACCTCAGAATTAATGTTTGCTGCAAGGTTACTCTTTTAAACTTTAAGGCATACAAGAATAAAACGGTAAGTAATTCAGGTATGAACGCGAAGCTTAGAAACCATATATATATTTTGTATTCATATAAAAATTATTTAAAAGTTTTTTTTATTTTTCTAAGCGTCTAATCTTGCTTTTATTTAGGCTCCCTTTCTCTGACATTCATTTAAATCCACGGGCGACTTTTTTTAACGCAGTGAATATGAAAATGAATTAAGCAATAAATGTGACTGGAGGATGTGATATGACTAGGATTTGATCATTAACTGTTAAAATATCTAACAACAGCACCAAAACAGTTAAAATCTGTTAATAAAATATAGTCATTATTCATAGTTTGTTTTTGTTTTCGCAAATCCTTTATTTTCCAGTAACAATATACAAACCTTCTGCAACTTTATGGTGAAACAACGTCATCTGGTAGCAAGGATCGCCGAGAGTATCGATAAACTTGTAAAACTCGGAACCGACCTATGCTTCGCTATATAAGTTTTCTAATTTAATTTAATTTTATCATACCTTTTTCTATTTATAGGAACAGTTCCTAGATAAGAATTTAGCATTCACTTACTTGGTTTCTAGAGGTTTCCCTGTGTACAGTATTTGGATGTTCCGCAACGTACGTTTGTAAAATTTGTGAAGTGTATTTGTAATGTATACTATTCGAAGTGTATGTTCTGCTGTATTGTAATTTGAGTATCTGAAATGATGTAATAATTATGAAAGCTATGCAATTACGTCCTGAGCCTAAATGGTAGCAATATGTTATAATGTTATTTGATGTATATCCTAATGATATGCGTGGACGTGAGAAAATACCAGCTAATCTCTTCGTCAAATGATGGTGATACCGTCTCCCGTTAGATGTCAACTGTAAATTCTTTACTATACTTAGGAAAGAAATTAACTGCTGAAAGGCGAAACTCCTCATGGTTAATTCGATTTATCCCGAACAAATATCTTTTTAATTGTAGTTTAGTTATGTGAGATTAGTTAAGTGAGAACTAATAGCTTTCCAGTACTCTATAACAAACTGTGCTGTTACTTTGTCTATATCTAGCAAAAGCAAAATGAAGTCTTATGTATAACATCAGCTGACAACAATACTGTTTTTCTTAAGCTTGTAAAGAGAGTTTAAAGATAAATGAACTTATTTACTTTGTTAAACTTGTGTTGCCATTGAGTGAACCTGAAATGTTTATTCTCTAAAACATTCTATAGGAGGCTAAGCCGTACTAAATTGCTAACTTTTACAAAAGGAGTAATTCTATATTTAACGAGCATAATGAAAAATTTATTCAAGGCAGAGCTAAGAATTTTTGAGAGTAGTAGGGAAGAAAAGATAAAAGTAATTGCACCTAGAATGATGACTGATCATTTCAAAGAAATATGAAGAAGAACAGAGAGCAAGTGTCATTCAATTGTGTACAACTAATTTTCCCCACCTGAATGACATTTTATTTCACTTTTATAAATATATATTGTGGGAAAATTTTATTCAAAGATTAGATGCATTCATTCGGAGAGGATGATTTAAATATATCACGCATAATTTATTCATATATAGGTTGTGGTTTTTAGTATTTCCATTCTTTTCCCTCCAACAATTACCTTTCATTTCAAAAAAATGTCTACGTCGCTTTAAGAATGCTTTCCTGCTGTCTTCTTAGTCATGCAGGAAAGAACGTTTTTAAGGATTTTTACTCAGGTTTGCCGTTTAACATTAAAATGACTATAACTTAAACAAAGACCTCTAAACGCTACGTGATTTACATTTTATCTCAAAATCTAATTTAGCAGCTTTTCATTAGAAGGATCTAAAGCAAATGCAATGCAGGTAAATACTCTTTTCAAAAGATTTAGTTATTTAATTATTTCCTCCTTCAACGTCTCCGTGCATAATATAACGGTGAACGGACTGCTGACTCGAAACCCAGACTGTCGCTTAAGACTAGCTGTATTTACATGTGCCCTTTCTCCATTTCCGCGGTTGTAATATCTGTCTACTCCCTGCACCTGGACAAATTTCTTGTATGAGACAGTTAAATACGCGATGGGCTTGGCCATTACGGTCAAATACTTTTAAGGAGATGTCTGGCCATTCGGAAAAATCTCACTTCTAAACATTTGCTGTAATATTTTATGTTCTCCAAACAATTTAAAAAATTACATACAATAAAAATAATATTTTAAATCTTTACGTGTTCAAACCCATTGTGTTTCTAGTTCTGTGATTAAGTTTATGCCTGATTCTTTTAAAGACATTTCTGATAAGGATTTAATTAAAAATATCAATGCTATATAAAAGTATGCGCTTCTGTATTAGCATTAGGTAAACGGAATATGCAAAATAAAGTACGCTTATTAGTCAGTAAGAGCTCTGATTTCTGAATTGTATCTTTTGTGAATTTTTAGAAATAATTACAGATGTCATTTTGGGTACAATTTTACCGTTTTTGTATCAGGTAAGTTTCCAGCTATAAATTTTAACAACTTATTTGACTTAGAATCCAAGTTCAGATTTTTCTTCGAAAAGAAAATCTTTGAAAAATAAAAAACATATTTATTTATTTTGAGTCCAATCCGAGTAACAACAACTATTATTTCAGAGTTTTTAAGAATTTTACTATAATATTGCGCCGCCCAACCGGTATAGTGGTTAGCGTCGCTGACTGCCGTTCAGAAGGGCTCGTGCTCGAATCCCGAAGAAGGCATGGATGTTTGTAAATGTATAGCTTCGGTGCAGCATGGCGGCACTCTAAATATGCGGCGAGCCGAAAGTCCTCTCATGTGGTTTGGTGGAAGGGGAGAGAGGCGGGAGACCCTCGAAGCCGTCCCGTCGGGGTGCTCTCCATCAAAATTGGGGGCTAAACTGAGCCAAATCGCACTGTCATATGTTAGGTGTTCAAAGCTGATGCCAACGACGGCGTTATCTAGCGCTCCTTGACGCGAGAAATTTGTGGGCTTGGGCTGACTTTGTCAGACAAGTGAGCATGAGTAACAACAACACTATAATATTGCATTAATTATCAAAAGTGCTTATGTTTCATAATTTACTCTGCTCAGAGAAAGGTACATGATCATGTCTCATCAACAGCAATCGTTTTGGCAATAAAATGTAAAGATACTTACGGATTTTAATCATGTTAGAATCTTCAAATTTTCTTGTTTCAAGATAATTTATCTCAAATATTTAAGTGAACAGAAGATCACAACGTAAGTTATCTCAAAAACAGAGAAATAGAAGTAAGTTAAAATGATTAAATTTTCCATATAATGCCTTGCAGAGCTAAGATAGACTATGTAAGTTCCATCTCAGAAGATGACAAATTTCAGTTTTCAAGTTAAAATTTAATTTCTTACTGCAAACGTTATGTGTTCAAAGTAACCTCAGTTATTGTCTTAGAATTCCTTTAACTAATCCAGTTGTTCTAAACCCTTTTTACCCCATGCAACGTTTTCACCATTTCTAGACAATCATCCCCCTCGTTCTACCCAAAATTTGAAAAACATATATATATTGATTTAATTTTAGATTACTTCTAATTTGTTTCATAACTTACACAAGGAAACTAAAGAAAATATTGATCACTACAAAAGCCAAGTAGTTTTTTATATTCATTAACTAAAACTAAATACTTAGCAGATAAATAGAAGGCTGATCAGATTAACCCCCTGAAACTATGAAATTCCTCCATTAAGGGGAAATCACCCCTGGTTGGAAACTCATGAACTAATTAATTCTTAAAACTGAAAAAAATTTAAAACTCTGTATTAGAAATTTTAAGTTATGCTTAAATATTTTCTTTCAGTCATTTTCGCGTGTAAAATATTTAAATTAGATACATATAAGTTTCTGGATTGCTGAAATGCCTGTGTTAATATTTTACTGCTATTGAAAGAAAGTTTGTATTTTAGAATTTAATTTATGGCTTCCAAATATTTGCAGTTCGAAAATCACTGTCTACAAATTGCTACATTTTTCAAGGAAATATTTTCATGCAATGATAAACTTACCTCCTCAGAAGTAAAATGTTGAATCCTCTTAACCTCGCAGATTTTCACTGAGATTGCCTTCGAGTATATCCAGAATAAAAAGATCACAATCACCTTTATAAAGCTGCGTTGTTACGATTTTAAACAATCCTTTATTTATCAGCCTCCGTAGTCCTTAAGTACTCCATTCTTCTTGCACCATCCTACAGATAAAATTGTATTCACACCGTACAAAAAGAGTTTAAATCTGTCACTAAATTCGAGTTCTCCAGTAACATTTAAGGCGGTATGTGCGATATTGTATAGTTGAGGTTTTGCTGCAGCGTTAGGTATGATTGAGAGTTCAGACAGCTTATGTGCCTCTTGTTGAATGTCGGGTTTACCAAATTGCTGTTTGGGTGGGGATAATAAACCGCCACCTGGTGGGGGGAAATTATATCCCTGTGAGCATGGTTATCCGCATCCAATGGTCACGCATCGCTGGATGCTGAGTTGGCTGCAAGTTTCGTTTGGCAAAAGATTTTTGCAAATTATACACGTTTTTATTTCCTTTAATTTAGCTTTCCTGAGGTATTTACTAATTTCTGCTTTAGGAATTGTGTGGTATATTCAGGCTAGATTGTTATATTGGTACCCACTTTAGTCTTAATATTAACAGACCCTTTTTTCATTCAGTAGTATTTGATATATTAAATTTAATATGAATATTAAAAGCCTTATTTTTAATATTGATATTTTGAAATGAAGGAATGCAATACGGCTTTGTTTCACAGACCTTTTCTTCTTACGCATTTCTTACTGAAATGAAAATACAAAACTTTAAACTATAAAGTATAAAAGTAAAATAAAACTGAAAGATAAACGAAGGAAGTGGAGAGCTGTGCAAATGCTCGCGTTTTAACACTAATTACTTTCTAGCGACTCTTTTACAGCAGATCCAATGGAAAATAAATAGATTTCAGCTGAGTAACAATGAATTTTATTTTAGCAAAAAACAGCCATCATTGTGGGATTCTTTTAATAAGAGGTACATATTATGACTGAGAAGTTTTTCAAATAGCTTAGGTGTCTTTTTCGTTCCAACGGTTCAAAAAATTCGTTCTGTAATAGCTAGAAAATTAAATTATGCACTGATTTTAAATGCGAAAACTGAAATGAATTTCGGAAAATCTTTGGGAAATGACTGGTTTTTTAGACAGATTTACTAATAAACAATTCGTAGCTTTTTTTCATTATTTTATTTGTTATTTTATTGATGCTGCTTACCCAGGTATTACGTCACTGGAATGGGTACGTGAATAATCGCCGGCGAAGTAATTTGGCTTGTTTGTTGTGATTATCAAGGACATCGCAAAGTGGAAATATTTAGCTACATTTTTGCACTCCCGCACCTTTCATCAACGAACTCTGCCGGGTGTCTGCCTTAAATCCTTGCCTAAATTACCACATCCATACTGCGGACATATGACTGAAGGCATACCGACTAACCGTGCTCGTCTGGAAATTTGTTAACCTCCTCAACGAGACCCAATGGTTCTTTGTTAAAGTAAGTAATACAATAATTGAGTAAGAAAGGAAAATATATACAAAATATACGTAGAGAAACGAATGTAGACAAGACTTGTCATAATTTTTACTAGCTCTTAAAACTCATATAATATGATTAATTATTTATAGTACCATGCTTTCGTTTTCAGTAATATGTTTCATAATTTGTTGAAGTGCAAGCAAACACTTTGCATTATAGAATAAATCCTTCGATGGAATTTTTGTTGAAAATTCGGGTAGATGCTTTGCTATAATGCTTGAAAAATATGGACACTGCCAAGTATAAAGCTGCTAGATGTGCTGGGGTTTCTTACCCACATTTTACATTCATATTTTCTTGCTTTGAGTCTTAAAATAGGAAAACATATGGCTTTGGATGTGGCTTACTTAGCTGCTGTAAAGATGGAATATGAAAATCCTGTGCATATGTTCCTCTACCATCACGCTCTCGGCAGAATTACTATATCGATAGATTTTAGGTACTTCAAGTATTTAAGCAGAAAAAGCGATGTATTTTTAAAAAATCCCTGCCTTAACCTAAATTCTGTTCTGATTTCAGTGTTATTGCCGCCGACCTCCCCTAACCAATCTACCGTTTTCTGTTCCTCAACAATATTACTTTTCTCTATTCGGCGTTCATAAAGTTCTGAAATGCTTGGATTTATGCAATTTATAGCTGTCCAATAAATGTCCAGAAAAATTTACAGATTATGGTATTTTTCAAATTGCTCAAAGAAATTTGCAAAATTTATTTGCGTTGCATTTAGTTATTTTCTAACAAGCATCGGAAACCTTTCTTTAAAATTTCTTAAAAGCCCACTTTCAATAAATCCAGGAATAGTTTGACCAAATTTTGAAGAACACATTTATCGTTTTTAACAGAAAAATTGTTTTACTTTTTTAAAAAATACTTGACTAGATAAAAAGAATATTTAAAATTTATCGCGTAATTTATAAAATATGTTGTGCCAGTTTTGATCTTTACTATGATTTCTCTTTTCTGCATTCCTAACCAGAATACAAATTAGCTTTGAGCGTATTTAAGCTAAAAACTTTTGTGAGAATATTTGTGGGAGAGCTTCTGGCAGTTGAGTCTGCCAGAAGTATTTCTCGCCAGCTCTGCTTAAAACTAATATTTCGGCTTTAGCGGTCTTGTTAGCCGACGTTTCAAATACGCGCCCGTAAAATAACTGAGCCAGCTTATTCTGTTTAATGTATAGTACAGACTACGTTATCAACGTTGGATTTTAACAGTCTGTTATTAATAAGTTAAATAGCTACAAATGGTGGTTTCGTCGGTAGCACAAGTTGGGCCTTTATGTGTAATTTAAGACTAAAATAAGAAGGTTATTTAAAATTTCCTTTAGTATATTGTGAGTTTTTAAGACGCAGGAATAACTGTCTACCTGTAAAGTAGAGTCTGCAGGACTTTGGCTTGCAGTTACAATATGAATTCTACAAAGTACTTAAAGTACATAAGGGCAAACTGAAACTATAGTTCGAAAGACCCAATCAGCTTGCAGTTACGTCACTACAATGGAAGAATTATACAGCAACCTAATACATTAACTAATTTTGAAGTATCTAAGACATTATAAGGAATTAAAAGCATTCCTTCCTCTGGCTTTTATGGTTAGAAAACTGTAACAGTACATCAAAACTAGTCAAAAACCTGTCGAGTATTTGGGAAACAATATTTTACAGCAGATAATGCTCAGTGTGATCGCGGTTAATATTATCATTCGAATGCTCAGGAATTGCCGATGCTACTCTTGTTTGTATACTAAAATATGGGAAATACATCGCTTATTGTTATAAACAATTCGGTTAATATGATCAGATTATTAATGAATACGTTTTTAAACTGAAGTAATGTTGCCAAATAAGGTCAAAATAGATTATAAAAATTGCCAAATGACAGAGAAAGGTCGCCAAGTAAGGGATAAGTCTCCAGACAGCTTGGCTTCGATCTGAGTCAACCATTTTAAACTAGGCGAACTTAGTTTGATGTAGATTTTGAGTAACTTTATCTATTTTAAGAGCGATCAGACACAAGTCTCTTAGCTTTAAGAGTAAAATAAATAAATAAATAAATAAATGAAATAAAATAAAAAATGAAAAAATTTTTTTATAAATTATCCTGAAAAAAAAATTCCTTGAAAATATCTTACGCCAAATTAATGTTGCTTTTTTGCCTAATTAAAATTTTATATAGGCATGTTCTCTTCCAATGACGAAAGTGTCAGGGTATAACATCTATCGAATTATTTCCAAAAACGTTATAAAGAATTCCTAAATACACTGCATTAAAACTATTTTGAGTAGTTCGTAAACGATCTTTTAATATATAATGTATTTCTCCCGCCTTCTTCCCATACCTTCGTGGTGTAGTGGTCAGCCCGCTCGACGCGTAACTAAGAGGTCCGTGGTTCGATTCCCGGCGAAGGCGTTGCTCCTTTTTTAAATCTTTCTTGCTTCAATAAACCTAATGTTTCTACACTGGTGCCCGACCTAAAAAAGTGGTGGATGATGATTCTCCACCACCTGGATTTGGCGATTGGGTCCCCAGTGGCTTCCCGGCGAAGGCGTTGCTAATTTTTCATGTCTCCTTCTTCGAAATAACCTAATGTCTCTACAAATATCTACTTAAAATGATGCAAATCCCCTATAAACGTCTTTAGTTATATTTACATTAAATTAGGTATATTACCGGCAATGTATTAAGCGTTTGACATTTCATACATTTCTTAGAAATTCTATAGAATCCCAAATGACAATCCGTCAAAGCTTGAAATACATCTCCAGTTCATTACGAATATACCTACATTTTATATATTTATGCTTTATTTATATATTTAATACATTCATTAGATAATTCCATACATTTCATATATCGGTTTCTTTAATAAGAAAGGCCCAAATTTTGTTTTGCGCAATTTTAATTTTTGTTTACGTAATGAATAAGTTTTCAAATGGAACTCTTTCGTTTTTTTCAGATAACATTTGTATCTTTGCCGAATGCACGTCTTTTAACTAATGGCCTTATCATCAACGTTTTTCGCACTTTGACAATATAGCATTTGACCTTCTATAGAATGCCCAGGAAAAGTGCACAGTAATTCTCGCATTTCATACTTTACACATGAAGTGCCCGGCATTCTGTTACATGTCTATGCATTTTATAGAATGGCAGCGTTTTATACATTGCCTGTAACAAATATATTAATTCTAAACCATGTATATTTTTCCTCAAAAAATCGGGCGTTCCAGAAATTGAATCACAGCAAGGGTATTGCACCGTTTTCAAGTCTCCTTCTGCGATATAAAATGTCTAATGGTCTTTGCAACATAACAGAGGAAGCCCTACAGTACTCACCCCTATTACCATCCACTTAGAAATACCAGTGTTGCTGTTATTTGTAAATAATTGCACAAATAAAATTTTCCCTTCAATAATACTTCCCTACTAATTTTTTCTTTTATTTTCTTTTCTTTATTAAATTTAAGAACTAAATCAGTTTTACATGATAGTGCTTATTTTAATAAATTGTTCCTTCTAATCAACAAAAAATATATTTCTGCTGAATTTAAGAGAATTTTTAATGTTCTAAATAAGTGTATTAATATGTATCTAAATTCATTTTACCCAAGGCTTTAGTAAACGTATCTGCTGTATTAGTGTCTGAAGTTATAAAATTAAATTTATACTGTATTCCTTAATTTTTCCTGCCAAAAATGCTTCTTATTTCCCTGTGTTTACTTCTGTTAAAAATTGTATTCTTAATCAATTTAATTGCCGTTCCATTATCAATATTAGTTATAACAGCTTTATCAGTTATTTTTTCCAAAAACATTTTTAAATATGGAAGTTCTTTATCACAGAATACCGTTGCTATGTTCTCAACTTCTGTAGCCGACAATACAATTATTGGCTTTTTCTTGTACTCTCAATTCACAAGATTTTTTTCAGATACAGAATTTCATATCTAACAGTGCATGTGCCCTTGTCACCAGCATAATTTGCACTACAGGAAACTTCTTACTTTTCTGTTAACTTAGACCAATTTTCCGACCATTTATTTATAATGAAGACACTATTTGTTTACTTTTTCAATACATTTTACATTTAGATCTTCTAGACGTTTTCGTCCAAGACTAACGCGAGTATTAAATATAGGTTACTTTCATAACACAGATTTAAAATATTATCATTTGTTTTCTATTCCTGTTCATTAAATACTATTTATTCTACTTCAATTAAAGTAGTTGTTTTTTTAGTCATTCAAAATTCGTCAATAACATTTAGTGAATATCTTGACAGTCTTAGTGTTATTACGTGTTTTAGCTTACAGTTATTATGCGCTTTAGGTATTAGAGTTTTAATGTTCTTTCTACTGTGTTCCCAGACATTTATTCGGATATTCTTCCACATTTGCCCCGAATTTATTTAGTATTTCTTCTAAAGATTTCTTAACTTCTTTATTATCTTTTTCAATCAAAATGCCATTATCGACAAATATTTCAAAAATCATTGAGAAATCATTTTTTAAACTCCCATCTATCTTGTTTAGTTTGAATGAAACATTTTATTTTTTTATTTTCTATGAAGATATCACCTCATTTGAAAAGTGTTTGTTTCAGTCCATAAAAAGATTTCCGTAATTCTTATAATTTATTTTCACAATCAGAGCCTTCCGAGACTTTCATATAAATATGCTTTTCTATATTACCACACAGTAAAGCGGTTTTATATGAAACCGCATTCTTAACCAAATACGCTCTCAGCACAATTACAATAATAGCAGCTTACTTACAAGTGCTGAATGCTGCATTACTTACAAAGGCCTATACGTTTCTTAAAGGTCAGTTCCTCCTTCTAGCTGAAATTCTCTAGTAACAAATCTAGCTTTGAACTGATCATCTCGTTTGAATTAAAAATCCATTTACAGTTTAAAAGTTTCTTTTTTTATGTTTTCATTTCCTCCACAATTTTTCAAGCTTTGTTATTAATTAACGACTTTTTCTCTTCCTCAATAGCTTCTGAAAATTGTTTATCTTCTCCTAATATTGCTTTCAAGTATGCTAACATTGTAGAGACATTAGATTATTTCGAAGCAGGAAGACGTGAAAAATGACTAAGACCTCTTGAATACGTCCTGAATGTGCTGACCATTACAACATGTAGGCATGCTAAGAAGGCGGGAGAAATAATGTGCATACTTTTTAAGGTATAAATTATACACTTATATACTTTTTAAGGTATAAATTATATGCTTATATACTTTTTAAGGTATAAATTATATGCTTATATACTTTTTAAGGTATAAGTATTTTTAAGGGCTTTTAAAGGGCGACTAGTGTTTAGGGGAAACAATTGCCAAATCCTGGTGGTGAAGAATCATCATCCGCCACCTTTTTTAGTTCGGGCGCCACTGTAGAGACATTAGGCTTTTTTTTAAAGCCGGAAATGCGAAAAGTGAAGAATATCCTCATCGGGACACGGACCTCTCGAATACGCGCTGAGCGTGCTGACCATTACACCACAAAAGCATGCTAAGAAGGCGGGAGAAATACCTTATAATATTACAATTTCTCTACATTTTTCTGGTAGTTTTCTCTTTCTAACATGTCTCTCTTCATTTTCAGCTTAATATTTTTTCATTTTCGTCTTCGTACTTACTATTAACTTCTAAATCACTATATGTTATAATGGAAATGCTTTTATTTCGATTATTTTCTAAATTTATAACCTTGGAGAAAAGTTACTGCAACTTATTCTTCATTACGGATCGCAGATGCTCATCGATCATTTGTATTCTTTTCTTAGACTTTTTAATTTTCAACCTTTAAAAGCACTACTTCCCAGCATACAATGCGATCCAGCAATAGAACTGATAACACAGAATTGACTGATCTTTTAAAAATAAATTCATGTGCTATCACTAAAGGCGATTTCAATTTAAGAAATCTTAATTGGAATTCAGGTAGTTCTAATCGTAGAGTTAGATAAATTTCTTACTTAATCATTATCATTATAATATTTCTGCAATAATTGTTATTTAGAAACACATCTCGTAATAAATTAACTTGTAACTTTGAAAACGTATCTCGTTCGATTGCAGTAATTTCATCACAGGATCATCTGATTGCGATCCAATTCTATTTTATGCTAAACCCCATTACTTTTCGCCAACACTCTACGAAAATATTAACATTTACAAATGGAAGAAATTCGCAAATATTATTGAGTCCACCACCAAACGGAAAACCAAAATTAAGAACTTTCAGAAATTTAATAATGTTATTGAAATTTTAACAAAAGTCATTGATAATGCTGCAAATAGTTACTCTACGGAAACCCTTCTCAAGCTACTAACCTATATCAGGCAAAATATCAAAATGTGTAACAGCTTCCAAAATGCATATCATCGCGTTATTGAAAGACAATACTCTACCTTAAACAACCGAATAAAACGTGATATCTGTGAATTTAAACAACAGAAGAGAACATCTCTTTGAACTCTCTTCTAGTGAAAGATAACTTCATATATGACATTTCCCGCAAATTATCTATCTCGCCAGTTTCATGGCAACTTCGGTTTTGCTTACAGTGATGAAGATAAAGCTAATATTCTTGCTGAAACCTTCGAAGAAACGTTTAAACATAATCCTATACTAAGCAATAATAATTAAAAAAACAGGTCGCAGTTATCTATATATTCCCCCACCAACAGATTTCTCTTTGTTTCCCCAACGTTTTTAGTAGGAAGCATTATAAGTGAACTTAAAATCTGCAAAGCTAGTGAGCAAGCTATTAGCAAAAATCTTGCTTCACAATGTATGCTACTTAAAGGCGTCCAACTGCATTAGAAAAATTATTAACGTTATTCGCAAACTCAGACACTTCCCAAATTGCTCGAAACATGCAATTATAAACCTTTACCCAAATCAAAATAGTAGCTTTCACGAAAATTACAGACCAATTACTTTTTAAACCTGCAGAAAAAGTCGTACTTCATGACATCCAAATCACCATTCCACCTTCTTCCTTTTTATGATACGAGCAGTATGGATTTAAAGTAAAGCATAATACTTCCCAATAATTCCTTCGCGTCTCTAACACTATTACTGATGGTTTCAATAGCAAACTGCTCACAGGCTCGGTCTTCCTTGATGTTGCAAAAAATGCTTGATCGCGTTTGGGGCTGTGACCTTATTTGTAAATTAATCAAACTTAATTTTCAAGGTAATCTGTTTCGTATTACTCGCATTGCTACTTTTTTCTATAGCAGATCATTCAGCGATCGAATTGGAAATGCATACTCATGACAGAAACCGATTAAAGCAGGTGTGCCCCCCAACGTGCAGTTTTAAGTCCTGTATTACATAGCATATATCTTTATGACCAGATTTCAGATTTTGATGGTCTAAAAATTCATTGGATACATCTTTAAGAACGGCCAGAAAATGCTTATATAAGGAAAAACAATGACCTTAAAAATAAAAACTATTTCCCCCAAAGTCTCAAAGAGCTAAGAAACGCCGCTATGAAAAAATTCTTAGAGGGGATACTCATATCCTGTAGCCTATCGTGATGATTAAATAACCAATGTTATCTAACATGATCGTTCCATAACCTGTAATTACATAATAAATTTTCGGTGGATAGGATATCATTACCTGGTAAAAATGAGTTTATAGAAGCTGAAACAGTGTTTACTCAAAGGTAAATGTTTTTTCAGTTTGATTACTAAAACGTGCACTGGAATGACCTAAAAACCCTGAAAACGCTCTAAAAAACTTGAATAATGCTTTAAAAGAGGAAAATATTCAAAATACGGGCCTTGCTTTTGACATTTCTTAATATTCTACAATTCTATTAGCACGTTTTGCTGACGATACAGGCATTCTGATACAAACCAAAACATTAGAAAATATTTGGAGTCAATTTTAGCATTACCTTGATTTTTAAGAGCTTACAGATTGGAGAAATTTCAAGTAGCATCTACAAATTAAATGCTGTTCTATTTTGCGACAGTCAGTCACTAAATTCAATTTTATACACCACTTTTACAAATTCAGAAATAAATTTAATATTTCTATAATTTATAATGTATTTCTCCCGTCTTGTTTGCATGCCTTCGTGGTGTAGTAGTCAGCACGCTCGACGCGTAACCGAAAGGTCCGTGGTTCGATTCCCGGAGAAGGCTTTGCTCATTTTTCACAACTCCTGCTTTCAAAAAATACCTAATGTCTCTACAAGTTAACTTGAGAATTTTTGTCAGAAAATATAGCTGTCTTTCTCTTCACAATAAAATTATGTTATATAATAAAAAGTCCTTCCATCTTTACTTTACGCCTTCTGTATATGGCTAGATGCTGGAGAAGCAAATCTCTATAAAATACGTATTCTGCAAAATATAATTTTCAGAGAAATAGCCAGCCCTCCTTGGTTTGTAAGAAATATCACATTACATATTGACTCTGAAGTAAAAAGAGTATTTCCTGACACTTCAAAATATAGCATGCTCTTTTGGTGTTGCTTTTCTTTCTCATAATAATTTTTTGTTATCAAAGTAAGTACTGCCAATGAAAAGTTTTTTAAATCTGTTATTTTACAAAGCTATTTATTTAATTAACTAACTACTCAGAAATATATATGTTTCTTATGTTTAGAAAAATGTTACCACAGTCCAAACGAGCTGATAACAAAAATACGTTTTCCTATGGAATTATCAAGTTGACGGCATGTGTCTTCCTGTAGAAAACTGTTTGGCACGTATTGTGCTGTAATAAAAAGATCTGAGGACTTATTATAAAACATTGCTGCTCTTACAAACTTTCATATTGGTTGATTATAAAAAAACAGAGCTATTATTTCAGTTACATTATCAATTGAATCTATAATTTTATCATAATGAATTATAATATTTAAGAAAAACTGCAATGTATTCTATGTAGTTGTGAGGTATTTTCTCCGTCCTTCCAGCATGCTTTCGTGGTGTAACTGGAAGCACATTCGGCGTGTATTCAGTAGGTTCGAGTTCAAGTCCCGAGCACATTTTTCACATCTCCAGCATCAAAAACTCTAATCACTCTACAGTGACTGAACTGCTGGTGGGCAAGAATTTGTCATCGCCAGTTTTTGGCGACTGGATCCCTCAATCCCCAGTCGAATTTTGAAAACGGGAGTATATAAGGTATTTTCTTTCTCCTTCCAGCATGCCTTTGTAGTGTAACGGTAGCACACTCGGCGCATTCGAGAGGTCCAAATTCGAGACTCGGTGAGGGCATTGCACATTTTTCGCGACTCTTGCTTCAAAATAACCTATTGATTCTTCATAGTTACTAAAGCTTCACAAAGCTTGCATGTGTTAGCTTCTGCAATCCGACCGAGCACAGAATGCATATGTGAAGTCCAATAATTTAAAGTGTATCAATCTATTTTAATTCCGTATATAGTTCATACTGGGGATCCAATAAGCAAAAGGTATTAACTTTATTTATTTGCGTAGCATAAAATTTGAATTTTTTTCTTATTGTATATTCACCTTTTTTTTTGAAGGTGTAATACACAATTACCTATAAAAACAAGCGTTTTTTTAAATATAGGCAGTTTAGTATGTATAATATTAGAGGCATTTTATCAAAGAAATTTTTAAGATATAAAATTGAATATAGCTATGAGCTGAGGTTACATAATTTATAATACTTGTAGCTGTAATGAAAGGAACATTTTGAATTGCTCATTTAAGATATATGGTTTTGAAAAGAACGAAGAATTATTTAAAATTATGCCCTTAAGTCATAGTGCTTAATCTAGCAAGTAATTACGTATATAGTTAAAGGAAATGCGCCGATTTGGCGAGAGTAACATCGAGCCAAATTCTAACAGCCAACTCAGTCACTACAAAGTGACGATAACCAGCGGTCAGTGACAGTATTATTCTCGCATCTAGCATCATGATGACGAGAAGATGAGTCATACGTCATTTCCGATGGACTCACTCCTTTCCTTCCACACCTGCTCTGTATACATTTATTATATTTTATTGTATTCCTCTTCGACCGGATATAACCGAGCTTCATCATATAGGAGAATCCGAAGTCAAATGTTCGAATTTCCGGCTATATGGAAGCCATTGTTTTTGGCGAGAGAAGAGGCTTATGTCAGAATGTGATGTCTTTAGGGGCGTGTTGGAAAAATGCACGAAAGAGATTATTTGAGTGTCATCGTTTGCTGAGGGTTTTCACTTTTTTATGGCTTGTTCCAGATTTCATCTTTTATAAACAAATCCGGCGATTTAGCTACGGGTGTGATTGCGAAACTGAGAATCGGCGAAAAGTGAATTTTACGGTTTTATGTACAGTTGACGTCAAACTTCTATTATGTACTTGTCAGTTAGTTTACATAGAACGTGGGAAGGTGACCTTAATTTTAGCTGGGATCAAGTATTTATGTACAAATAGATGAAAAGAGGGTAGTGTCCTTTAATAATATGTGAGTAATATCCTTTAATAATATCTGAGTTTGCAAGGATTGTATGGAGGGAAATATTAGTTCTTGTTACTTACAGTGTTAAATCTGCGCTTTCTTTTAAATGCATTATTGCATTAGTTTATGAATTGTGTGGAAGATATTTTTAATAAAGGCTAATTGCAGTGTGTAATTAGTAATAGCAGAAGACTTATGTACTCCTCAGTTTAGAGAATTATTTAGTATGAGAAGGCTACCATTTAAAAAAACTCCTTGAAATAAAGTTCAGTGAAAGGACGTAACACATGTGCAGGTTCTCAGTGCTTAACTTTGTCGAATACTGTAAACATCAAGGTTTTGCTTCCGATCTAACAGTGCATAATTAGCACCAGAGTATCTAACCATCAAACAACTATACAGCAAATTTAAGACACTTTTAGTTTGTTCTACCTCACTAATTGTAAGCGCTTGGGTTAAAATACATAAATTTACCGGCCAACCTGTACCTGGTTTCAATAGAATGCTTATATTCACGTGGATACAAATTCAGTAGTTTAACGTATACAGAAACAAGAAGATTATCTAGACCACGACAGAATTTCGAACATACATTTACAAAGCAGGATCTAAAAGTCTAAAGTATTATTAACAAAAACAGTCTTTACTCCTATCAGCTGAGTAGTGGAAGCACGCCAAAACTCACACACTCCTATTCGTAAAATTCTACAGTTTATAGTAAAAGAACTTGTCGCTCAAAATTTACAAATAAACGAACATCGGGACGAAAATAGGAGAAATTCAATAACATTCAGTTAATAAAACTTAAGCAGAAAAGCCGCAAAGAAACTAACTGGTTTTACACGACGAATGAAGAAAGATAGGGAAAATTTCCCCAACCACTCTTTTTCGTGAAAAATCGAATAGGTGCAAAACATAAAAACATTCTTTACTTTCTGAAATGAAATAAAGCAAAATTATAAAATTAAGTTACTAATTAATTTTTCACAAAACGAGTTAGTCACTCGTTGTTACTGATGAGAGAGTTTGGAGAAAAACCTGCTAGTATTTAAGATGCATTAAAACATAAAGAATGGGTCCAGCTAAAAGTTCAAGCTATTAATCATAATTCGGAGTCATCAGGCTGCTTTTACAAACTGAGGATCTGAAACTAACTCAAGGTAAAAAATGAGGTGATTCGTTCTTGAAGACGAAATCTAAGTAACGCTTAGCACTCTAGCTATGTAATCTGGCATGTAGTGACTGAATGCATCCTCTGTCTGTTCAGAGCAATGCATGCCTCACGAGCTGACTACCTGTTCGCCTATACGACTGATAGTTTTGATAATCTGCATATTTTATATATGATGATGCATCTTATCATTTTTACTCTATCATTAATCATCTCATCTCTTTGACCATCCGTTTTCAGTGAGTTTGTCATTTTGGAAGCTGCAGTGATGATGAATAATCTCCTTGAGCTTCCAAACGCTTTGCTTTAGTTGTTGTTCTTGTTGTCTTGTCCATGTAATTCATGGACATTCCGTTAATAAAAAATGGTTGACAAAGCTTCAAGGAAGTTGGTCTTCTACTTCCATCCCAAATTTTGAGGGAAAGCACCCCCCCAAAGGGATGATCCGAGGGTCTTCCACTCCTCTCTCCTGGTTGGTTGACAAAGCCTCGAGGAAGTTGGTCTTCTACTTCCATCCCAATTTTGAGGAAAAGCACCCCCGAAGGGATGATCCTAGGGTCCTCCACCCCTCTCTCCTACCACCAAACCACACGAGAGGACTTTCAGCTCACCATATGTTTAGAGTCCCCCATGCCGCAAAGATTCTATACATTTACAAACAGCCACGCCTTATCCGGGATTCGAACCCGTGCTTTGCTTTAGTGATGTTTCGTTTTAAAAGCCTGTAAGTTTCAGCGTATTCACAAATAAAATGGCTATCAAAACTAACTATCGAAATTAGAAGCTCTGGCAGTATGACTCTAAAAGAATGTTACTGATTTAGGCTCATAAGTATTATGTAATCTGGTTCAAAGTTCAATTTTTTAAATTAACTGCTAGTTGATTGGCTCAAAGTAAACTCTATACAAGGGTAGATGGTAGATAATTCAGTTCTGAAGATATTACATAATGAAATGAATATTTTAGTTTGTAAGGTATATTTTTATTTTATAACAATTATTTTAATTTTGAAACCCTTTCCTATCAATCCTTATTTCTACTTACGACTACCTACCAGAATGAGGTTTTAGAATTGCGTTGAATGTAAATGAGTTAGAAGAAGTATTTAAGGGAGGTTCAACTTAGTTCGAGAGAGAGTGCTAGGAGTCCTTAGTGGCGCATGTTTGCCTTTTGGCTAAGTCATTCTTGAAGCTGCTACGCTCGGCCGTATTACACGTGCCTACTGATGTTCGCCGGCTAGTTCAGTTTAAGGGATCGAAGCTAGACAGAATTATCTACGTTAGATAATTGTGTCTAGCTTCGACTAAGTCTCTTTTAGTTAATTTTACTTTAGTTCTTATTTCTTATTATGAGTTAAAGCCCGAGTAGAGACTTTCCTGTAAGCCTGAGAAGGAGCCGACTTTAATTCTTATTTGAGTGAATTAAAAGGGTAATTTAACTCTTCTCTAATCTACGTCTTAGTTACTTCGAACACAACGATAAGTCGCTAATTAAATGGCCGTTAAGTGGGATTAGGTTTCCACTGATTGTAAAAAAAAAGCAAGCGTTAAGTCTAATGCAAATATATATTATATGTGTGTGATGCAAATATAGAATTTGTTCATTTGAGCATTAGAAATTAAATAATATCATCATCAAGTCAATTACGTTACCCAGTTAATTAAGATTGCTATGTTTTTATAAGTTTGAGAAATTCTACAGTGGTTGAAGTTAAAAATATCAATAAAGAACTCGCTGGGAGGAGAAAGATGAACTAATGAGTGATCCACTTGCCACTAGTTTGTAAAATTTTGCTCTGGCAATTTGAGACTACGAAATTAATTCGTGGCTTCATATTGATTCGAGTGAATTAAAGGATTTCATCAAATCAGATCCTGACAAATTCTATGGGAGATCGATCAGACTTTAAACCTTTCAACTATTTCACGGCATTTGTCAGTAACAGTAAAAATAAGGAAGTTCTACGAGTGGAAGCCGCACAATTTCACTTATGACAACCACAGCACGGTTTCTTGATATGTATTGTTTTTCTTTAAGAAAAGATAACGGAGAAAATTTTCTGCAACAAACCACAGCTGTGGATGAGACATTTTTATTATACGGTGATGATACATATTCAATGTAGTAGTAGTGAATAAAAGAAGCATTTAGAAATACTTCAGAGAGCTGTTATATGGAAAGAAGATGTTGCTTACGTCATAGACATCTACTGATGTTACCCACTATTCATTTGTTTCACAATGATATAATAAATGCAGAGTTATACTGTACACGTGTACACGTATATAGTAAATGCGTGAAAAATTTTGTCTTTATCAACTAGCACCTATGAATAAAAATGAGTTCCTTTTCCTTCAGAATAATGTCCAACCAAACATAGCAAATAAACAATCTGGGATATGATACAATGCCTCCATGCTTCCTAACATTACATTAACAGATTACGATTGTTTCGGTACTGAAGCCATTTTTGTTCAGAAAATCTTTTTCGTATGACGCATCGATTTGTGAGCCATTGAGGACTCATCACTTTAAAAGAGACTGACTGTTACAAAAGAGATATGATTTTGCGGCAAGTAAGCAACAGTGAATTGATGCTGCTAGAGATTGCTTTGATAAAACAAATATTCTTCTTACTTCTTTTCTCTTCTCTTTCAATCACCCTTAAAATCGATCAACCCGTTTTCAGTATCCCAGTACCGGCGGATTTTATTCTGTCGGCCGTTAATGCATATCATACTCTATCAGTAATAAAATCTTTAATAACAGGAAATTATTAGAAGCTAAAAGGAACTATTCGCGCTTTTCGGTTAATGTTCTTACAAAATTAATCTTGAATATAACGTACATTGTGTCAGTGACATAGCCAGAGATGGATGGAAGGGACTTTCCGCCCTGGTTGGTACCTTGGTACCGATTGTTTTATAACTTTCTTTCGCTCCTTACAGACATTAATTTTACCTGTTTGTATTTTAGATAATTTTTAACCACTAGATTGATTTATTCAGAAATTTTTCTTAAACGCTACTAGTCTGTAATGCGGATAATTTATGGAAAAACTAAAATGTCCGTTTTTAAAAACTTATTTTTATGTATTATTTTTTCCAGTTTTTATCAGTTTTTTCAGATTTAAGTTTTAAAGTTTCGAATCCATTTATTTCTCCTTTCCTTACAGTCATCTATTTACTTCTTCTTTTCCTCACTTTATACAGGATTTCCGGAATAAAATTTATAATAAAACTGAAGTCTGATTGTCGAGCATTTGCGATAAATATGGTAATACTTCGATTAAAGCTTGAATTTAATCGACACAAAAGTACAAAGCTTTTATCTGTGAAGCATGCGGAAACACATAAAGGTTTAACAGAATATTTTTATAAAGGAACCGGAAACTCCTAAACTGTAATTTGAAATTCATAGCTTTAGACCTCGTAGCTTTTAGTATACCGTTACATTCAGTGTTTCCGTTTGTCGTTAGTTACACAACCTTCCGTGTTTATCATATTTACTTTTGAACTTTATAAACCAATTTATCCAATGTAAAATATGTATCAGGAAAGCGGCACACAAAATTGCTGTATTATGCATTATTTCAAATACGTAAAAAATGTGAGAGGAATATATATTTTATTTATGCCGGTAGTATCAATGACATCATGTTAATTTGTTTTGAAATCTTTAGAAGCAAAAAGCATTTAGAACAGCACACTGATTAGTCCTTTGAAAAATCATTCGCTCGATAAATTATTAAATGATATGAATATTTAAATATCAGTATTATTTCTATCATTATGTCGTATTATTATTAGCTCATTACTAATTTTATTACTTATTTATCCAAATTTATTTTTATTGTATCTATATTTATTCTACAAGAGAAGTTTCCTAGTGAGACAAGTTCCGAACTTCGGAAATCACAAACTTTATCTAAAATTCCAAAATATTGGACAAATTAATAACTTGATAAATATTCCAGAAGATTGGACAAAATAATGATTTTATAAATATTTCAGCATATTGGACGAAATAATGATAATAGTTTTGTAACTGTAGTTTAACTTTGTGAGAATGCAAATCTTTAAATGAATCACTACGTAAAGAAATTCAACAAATACAGAGTACATTTATGACTGAATACAAATCAGAAAGAAACCTACATACTGTGCTTAATTTATTATTTTTCATTAATTTATGTTTCGAAACCTATTGTATTGCTCTTGCAAGAAGCTTTTTCCTTGTCAAAAGTTGATCGAGCAGAATATGGAAATTCTTTACTTCGCCATTGCTTTATGGTTATTATACTGTGAATTTGTATAAATAAATTAGTTTCCTTTAATCCATCAGCCACTTTCGTCTTCAGAAAGTGTCACTAGAGAAACCTGAAGAAATGCTGTCGATTCAGTTCAATAGTTCAGAGGGTCTAATCATAAGTTTATCAATATTTGCTTCTTTCTTCAACAACATTTTGCTATATAACACGAACCCATAATGATGCTGTCGCCCAAGGAAATGACAAACATTTCCGATTACTCCCGAAAGATGCACTCATGCTCATGTCACGTATCACTTCTGCCGGATATGTGTATTATTAAGAATGATAAACTGTTGAATGCGGGACTATCTAACTTATATTGCAAGTATCAAACAATTATAAATAATCGAAGGATGAATTAACAAGATAGGAAAAGGCTGAATGGAATTATTTTAGTGACGGTTTAGTGATTTTTTTAATGTGTGCTGTGGAACCATTTCCTTTAAGGGGGGAGGAAAGCAAAAGACGAGGATTCAAAATGACGAAATATGTGTAACACTGGTCATAGCACGGGGATTTCTTCAGGTTGCGGGATGCATCAAATTATTTGTTATCAATAAGGAATAAAAAGTGTTTCGTCCAGCGTTTCTGATAGTCACATGGTGCAAGCACAGGTTTGAGGAACTCAGTTGAATTAAAAGGTACATTATTAGATTACTAAGAATGTTTTGTACATTTATGGATATGGAATAATACAGGAAAGAAAGGTTTCTATACAACTTTACAAAAGTCACTGAGCAGCAACGCAAGTAAGTAGCGCTGTAAGAGTATTATTACGAAACTACGATGTTGGAGTCATACAACAAAAGTTTTAAATTTAAAATCTTTTCTTACAATTTAAAATATCTCTAAACGTTTTACAACAATGGATATTTCTGAGAGTAAGATCTAAGAAAAAAAAATCACAGTGTGTTAGGAAAGGTATTTATCCTATTCAGTGTATTCCTCACTATTCATAAAGGATAGTCAATGCAACCTATGACTCCACAACTCTTGGGTCCTGGCCAATATCATGTCTATTTGAGTCCCACAGGAGTTACGAAGTAATCATGTCACGACAAATAAACTAGCTGATTGAGAAGTACTTTTTTGCCACTATGAGAATTCAGGACCTCTTGTTATTATTTCGAATATAAGCAGCCCTTTTTCTTCAAATTTTTAAGAAGTAAAATTAAAATTTAATTTCAAAATTAATTTTTATTATCTTCTCTGATTTCCCAATTTTAACATCCTACTGCCGCTAAAACTCAAAGTATGGTAATCTAACTGATAAAGTTTATGAACATACGGAAGTTTTATCGTAAGAGCTAGATGTTTCTAACGCTATACTTTCTGCAACTGGTCCAGAAAAATTTCTTTTTTAATTCTTGCAAAGTTTCACATTTAAAATGTTTATAATGTTTTGTTTTTTAGTTTAAAAATATATGTAAATTATTTTTTAAGGTGATGCCATAAGATCTAAAATCCTAGGAGAGCAGTTTTCATGTCCCTTCCTTTAGAATGTAAATTTTTCTTTTCTTTTCCAAATGTGCTGATATTTAGTCATTAAACTATGCAATTATTTAAATCATAAATATGTTTCAACTTAAGACAAATAACCTATATCTTATACAGTTATGAATGACATGAAATCCATCAATAGCAAAGAATTTAAAGGAGCGAAACACGGTTCGGCTTAGTTAGTTTCACTTTCTGTCTCCAGCTACGAAATGTGGCTTTTCACGTAATGTGAATGCCAGGCATTTTCTCTTTAAAGTCCTTCATGAAGACTTTCGTTTTTGCCAGATAATCTTAGCAAGCTGCGCCTTACTTAATTAAATTAATTAACTAACTATGAACAATGTGTATGAAGTTAAAATCGAAAATTAGTTAGCTAAAGTTGGCTTTTGACCATCTGATTTTCTCTTAACATTATTGCTGAACTGCTTCAGATTCCTTATTCTAGCATTCTCTGCTGTCTGTAAAGTTGTCCCAACATCTTGAAATATCAGATGAGGAGTGTAATGAAATTAGAGTATGAGAAAAATCGAATAAATTTTAAATAAATGATGTATTTAAAGCGATGCAGTATGACTGATAATACAAGTGTGCTGTTGTAAAATATTTTCTTTGATTTTAGTACATTTCATTATTATGTTCGTTTTAGTCTTAAATTCTAAGTATACCATATTAAGCGCCATACAAAAATGAAATCACAGATTAAATCAGACCATTAGACTAAAAAAAGCTTTAAAATGTATACTTGTTAGACTGTTAGTTTTTTATGTCATTAACAGGACTTAAGATGCAATAAAGCGATTAGCATACTAGTTGTATAGCAAGCATGAAGTATCAAATAATTATAAATTTAAAAAAAAGAAAAAAAATCTGAAAGGTATCAGAATTTAAATTACGCCTAAAGGGGCGGTTTTTTTAACATTTTACGTGTTACCTTTATTTATTAAATATCATGTTCTTCGCACTTAAACCATAAAGTTCAGTTCAAGGATAATATCGCAAAATAACTTTGAATTAAACGTATCTCTAGAATTTCCGATACAGAGTCTCGCGCGATGGAAATAAAAATCTTTTTTCTGTACAACGTTTGCAATATTTCGCTTTGAAATCTATGAGTTTGTTAATCAAAAATTCGTTAAAGTTTTACAAAATATGAAATCTTTAATAAAACAAATTTCAAATTTGGACTTCCAGATGCCCATATTCGCAGTAGGATTATGTCATTCAAAATTGGATGGCTCTAAGCACCGTTGCTTTATCACAATGCAAGGAACATATATATATTTATGCAGATTCTCCGTTATTTAATTTCTTTTAAATATAATACAGGGCGATAATATTTAGTGGCAACAATTTGAAAAGTGAAACGGACATTCAGAGTGATTCAACAAAATCGCAAAATGAAAATGATAGTCCCTCGGCGACAAAGCCCCAATAACAAAACGATAAAAATAAATAAAAAGATAATAAATAAAAACACATAAATAAAAAATGAAATAAAATAACGTAAGAATATGCACATGAAACAACCGAATTCGCACATCATGTAGCCGAGCATTCATTACTTTACGTTGTTGGTTTACATTGCGGCCCATGATTATATTCCTAGATAAAGAGTCGAGTGCGAAACGTTCTGGTGGTTTTAACATATGACCAGCGTTCTTGTCAGACATCTTGGATTTACATATTCAGAGAAGCCTACTGTTAGTAAAGAGGAAATATATGAAGAAAATTCTGTTTCCATCTCACTTTCTCAATATAAAGACGAAATATGAAGACATGCACTGCGAAGACAAGAAGATGGTTATGAAGAGGGGCATGAAGATGAAGACAACACACAGAGCAAATAAATTACATAGAAAGCTGACGTTGATCTGCACATTCTTGTAAGCAAGGTGACATTCGAAGTTATATGCCCTCATGATACGAAATTTGTTACTTTCACGTGATAATAAATAGAGTAATTTAAAAATGTTATTTAATTTAGTTTTTCTGAAATATAAAGTCATAATATATGTTTAAATTTTAACACAGTATGATTTTTGATAATATTTACTTAATTGTGATTAATAGATTAAAAAAAAACTACCGATGGGCTTTGAATGCTGCAATTACTATCGATGGCATCACAGAACAAAATGCATGTAAATTCCAGACATTCTGTTAACCGGAAAAACCTCTTATCTGGAATCGGCGTGGTTCCGTTGCTGCTGGTTAAAAGGGATTCTACTGTATATCTATAGGATCTTTCGTTTGAACTTACAGGGAAAATTAAGAATCAAAAACAATAACTGAACTTTCGCTGATAAACAGAAAATATCCGAAAGTAAGTTTTTGATCACGATTTCCGCTGCATTAAGGATAATCATAATTTTCAGTTTGGAAGGGAAAACTCGAACATTTTGTCGGACATATGGAACCATTTCCCCTGTTATCAAAACACCTTTTTGCCAGCGAACAAAACCATTGTAACCAATCCCTAGTTCTAGGACATTCCTCTGAATATAATACTGCACGAAATGGCAGTATTGGACAAAAGATGTCTGGCAACCACGATGTGTCAGTCGCCAGTTACGCCCTCTTTTGGATTTTAAACAAAACTAACTCAAAATGTTCTTTTGAATGACTCATTGCAATACTTTTTTATTGACGTGGAAAAAGAATAATAAAATAAAAAAAAAACGTTTTGGGCGATAAAATGTCCCCACCTTTTCTTTTTGAATTACACTACTGGGTTACAGGAAACTGTTCTGTGCTAATAGATAACAGAGGATATGAGAATAATAAACTTTTAAACCCCTTTCGTGTCAATGGCAAGTTTATGTTCCACAGGTAAAAATCCTCGAAATATTTTCAAAACACACAGAAGCCTGGATGTAATGCTCTTGCCCGATTCAATGTGTTGCGAGCTATTTTGGTAGAGATTTCAACAAATGAAATAAAAATTACAACATTTTACTGTTCACTTGTGGTGCGCATAAAGAAACAAATATAAATAGCTAACTGTAATCCTAATGCGTCAGTCAAATGCTTTTAAAATGATGCATACGGCAGATTCACTAACAGAATACTTTTATGCAGTATTATACCGCTTATTTACTTCTATTTGAGAGAATAATAAATATAAACCTCACACAAAATTTAAGGAATGAAATTTGCATACAAAAGCTCTTAAAACTATGTAAATATTTATCTTTTGTGAACGTCTATCGACGTGCTGACGAAGAAATGTTAGGATTATGAACTACATAGAACTGAGTATTGCACATTCTTAATCCTTGTTAAAATTCTATTTGAAAGAAATTAAAATTTTTCTTTAAAATGTAAGAAGCTAAATACAAAAAGGGGGGAACAAATTGCTATGTTGCGAAAGCTGAATGAAGAACTGAATCCAAAAAATCCAATTGTCTACCGCTAAAGTCCGGGGGGGGCAAGACGCTTTGGAGATGTTTCGCTGTCTCTATTATGAGAAATTCAATTTTTATAGAAAACAGTATGAGTCAATATAAATATCTAAATATTCTTAAAAAGAACCTAAAAGTATTTGCAAGAAAACATAGAATTCAAAATAGATTCAAGTGCTTATTAAGAAAACAATCCTAAACATGCAACCATAAAGGTTCGTTTTAGGGTTGTTACAGAAACGTTTTGAGATTATCAAAATTTCTCCGTAGTCTTCGGACTTAAGTTTTAAGAAAAAAGTATGGAGGGAGTTACAGAAAAGAATAAGGAAGCAAGTTATTTCTTTGATAAAAGGTAGTTCTTGCACAAGAAAAAAAATGAATATTCTTATAAAAAATTATCTGAAGGTATGTGCACGAAAAGTGCTAGTTTAGTTAAAGAATACCTAATGAAATATTGAATACGTCGTTATTTTCTTATTTTTATTAAATATAAACTGCTTGTTCCTATTATCCGAATACTTATGTGAGTTCCTTTTCAGAAAGTTTTGAATGAATTACTTTTTTTAATAAAATTATATTGAATAACTTTTTTCAAAACGAATAAGTTTAAAAAATAAAGTCATTTCACTAATATTTAATAAATAAATGATATCTGCAAATAAAACGGAAAAACACGAGTGCCCGAAAACAAATGCCCGCCTCTGTAAATTTCAAACAAGTTGTAACTTTTGAAATATTTCATTTAAAAGGAATTAAAAAAAATTAATGTTACTTTAAGACTTTTTTTAATAAAATTCTCGTATCCAGATATTTTGGCTGAAATTATAACGGCAAACTAAAGTGAAATTTCAAGAACATTTTGTTTCAAGACCACCCGTTCATATTTTGTATAATATTAAATCCATAGGAATTGTTAAGAATAAGTACTTTACTACACGAATGCAATACGACACAGAAATATTGCTTTTTTTTAAATAGCCCTCAAGTTTCGCATCACATATATAACTATAAAAAAGGCTTGTTATTTTCGTCAATAAGGTAATTTGTTTATGGAATTAACTTATAGCGTTTCACCTGTAATCTCTTAATCTTCTTGCTAAACATACGCTGTGAAACCCTATGTGGAGGACAGTGAGCAAATCTAGGTTATGTCCTTTAGTGTTGAAGAACTACAAAGTCAGAAGGAGGGTTTAAAGAACCCTTTAATTCAAATAATTACAACTCTCCAACTTGAGTGTAAGCCACTACTTGGGCTGAACTAAAATAATACGAAATAAAGTGTGTTAACAATTCAAATACCTAAGCTTAACCTTAAGTAGGACGGCGAAGGAAGCCTAACTCTCAGTGAAATGCAATAATGCGAATTTCACGAGCAAGAACTAGTAATTGCAATTGCCTATGAAGGCGAACTTTCACTAGACAGAGGAAATCTTTGCGCGCACAGCCTTACGGCGATAAATCCAAGACTCTGTCTCTTCTTCTCGTTAACTCCTGCCTTTTAAACTGCTATCAGATATATGCGATTTGCATAAATATCTCGCTCGCGCTAAATTCGGGCAGCAACTGAAACTTCGAGATATCGATAGGAAAGTTCAAACTCAAAATAACTTGGTTAGTTAAAATAATGAATGCTACAAACTAATTATTTTGTTGCCATGAAGTGCGTAAAAATATATTTTTTTTACCCTGTTGGCATAAGTTATTGTAAAAAGGGTTTTTTTCAGTATCTGTCGTTTCACTATGTTTAATCTGTCTTTGATTTTTTTCCAGCAAAGTTAGAATTAGTCCAGTTGTTAGAGATAGAGAAGCTGATTTCAATGACTAGTTATAAATGGTAAAGACAGACAGCAAAGGACAGAGAAGATAATTCCAGTAAACAGTTGTTGAAAATGGAAAGGGTAATTCCCAATGGATGGTTGTTGTAAATGAAAAAGTTGCTAGAAAGGGTGATTTTTTATGAAAAGCAAAGAGCATAACCTCGCTAAACGCTCTACGATAAAAATATAGTTAGTCAGTAGCTTATGATAATCTTTTGCTTTAGAATAGGTTCTTCAAGGTCATTTCATTTCTCTCAGCTTGCTTCCTATAACAGTGGTAACTCTGCCTGCGAAAGATAATGGAAACTCTTGTTTCCCACCTCCAACTTCATCTCCAATTAGCGTGTTTCGCTTAGTAAAAAGCGCATGAACGGTTAACTGGAGCTCCAGTCGCGGTGTGTCGTCATAACGACACGCGTTAAGATCGCAGATGCGGGAAGGGAGTCGTAACGACACTGAAGGGCATATTTTAAAGTAACAAACTATAAGTTAACAACTTAGGAAATAAGATAGTGGCGTAGTCCTCAGAAACTTCCTTATTCTCCAGCTGACGGCTTGTTTTTTTCTCTTAACTGAGCATTAAATTTCATGCATTATTTTGACTCAAATTAAAGTGCTTACACAGGATGATACTTAAATATCAAGTTAAGAAGCTTCTGTGATAGTTAAAAAGTCAACACACCGCGAAATATTTATGGCTGTTTGACGAGATTATCAGATTTTTTACTGCAACCCGTTGTGTAGTAATGAGAAAGAAATAGTCTCGTTTTTAGGGTTCCCATGATTTTTTTGTCATGTTTGAGGAATTTTTTTAAGTAAGTTTTTTTAAAAGCTGAATTTTTAACCACATTATAAAGAATGTTTTTCGATGTATTCTATTCAGTTTTTATATTGCTTGTCATGGGAATAGAAATAGGTGGTAAGAATACAGTAGGTAGGAAATAGAAATAGGAAATAAATGGAAATAGGTGGAATAAACGTATTGCCCTTCAATCGCTATAAGCAAATGATACAGTAAAAAAAATGTATTGCTAATCTTGAACGATTTTCCTGTTATTACGTTGTAGAGACATTAGGTTATTTGGAAGCAGGAGAGATGAAAAATGAGCAGTACCCTCGCCGAAACTCGAACCACTACGCCACGAAGGCATGCTAAGAAGGCGGGATAAATACCTTATAAAGTAACTGCACAAAAAGTGAGTGGCATTAATTTTTCTTAATTAAATAAGTGCGTAACATTCATTTGCAAGGAAATGGTAAAATAGCAATTTTTTGTACCATTTTGATTTGCCATTTTTAACATTTATTTTTAATATATTATGTTCTATATGTAATATTTGGGTGTCTAAATCTTAAAATAACAGGCCTATTGTACCTGCTTAGCTTAGAAGTGTTTCAAGTGTTAGATTGAAATTGCATTCGAAGGACAAAGTGCAATATTTTCTTAATTTTAAGATTTTTATATCCTTTATTTATTATATTTTAAAAACATTCGTTTTGATTTTAATCATTAACTACTCCAGATGTTAAACTATAATTTGAAGTTAGCTGCATGTTTTAATATTTTAATTTAAAACAAAGTTGGTGCAACAGAGTAGAACCTTCGGGGTGTGTATTAGAAAATTCTATTCCAGTGTGCTCGGTATAGCAGTCAACATATCAGGGCGTTTTGCTGAAGACTTGGGTTAGATTACTAGCAAGGGCTATAAAGTCTGTAGGTATTCTTTGGTAGCATACACTCTGAACTCTATGTTGAAGACTAAGTAGAGAATTGTCGCTATGTCTTTAAGAATAAATACTGCAGGAGCAAAGGTTTAACTAACCTTTTTATTTAAACTAAAAATTAAAACAGATGCATGCACTTCCTGTTCACAAATCACCACCACTTGTGGCTACGTAACAGAAAAAATAAGAATGTAATAATTCAGTAGTAAATTAAGAATTCTAATGACTGGCTCCTTAGTTTAAACTAACGCTAAATCTACTGCATGCAGCAAAAACTCTTAAAGCGCAGCCTAAATACTGCTTCTGAGGCACGTTGAGAATTTGCATCAACGTCATATAAAATTTACATTCCTGCAGGAAACTGAAATCAGGAGGAATAGCAAAGTCAAACTAAAAATAATTGGTTAGAATAAAATAAATCCTCACAGGGCACATTAAAAGTTTCTTTGCTGTAGAACAGTCAAATTTTCCACTATTCTTTTCTCCAAAAATCCGCTTGTCTCCTATAATACACAGCTGTGGTCTCAAACTCTACTTGCATCTGGGACAAATCCACGATGCGAAAGTAGATGATGGACCGCAATTAAAAAAAAGAAGAAAGAAGAGATATATTTTTATTAACAAAGCAAAACTTGCTGAATTTGTTACCTAAATTTAAAAAACGTTTTTGCTATATATTTATCAAAACGTAGATATAAGAATAACGCAAAGAAAAATTAAAATTTTTAGTTATTTTCTGCCTGAAATTTAAAAGTTGGTATCTGCAAGATATTCCTGTTGATATTAATTTGTAATTCAAATGCAGTGACCCCTATATACTAAAATTTTTAGGTTGACTTTTATTTAAGTAATAACAAAATATTTAAATAAATATTTTTAACTAAAAAGAAATACACGAAAACTTCCCAATATAGACAAAACTTAATAACGAAACATATTATTTTTTTTATTTATTAAATTTTTCTATGACCCATTTAAAAAAGTAATATTTGTGTGTAAATAATTACAAACGTCTTTGTTTCTTATTCACCTTTCAACTACAACACATCATGGCATTTCGAGTTTAAGAAAGTAACCTTGGAGACAAATTACTAGAAAGTATCTTCATCGCAAATTGTAAATACTCATCCGCAGTCTGGTTTCTTCGTAGACTTATTAATTTTTAAAGAAGAAAAAACGTTGTTCGCACGTAAATGTGATCACAAACATAGTGATTATCCTTACTGGAAACATTTGTAACTGGGAATATGCCTCTTTTGATAAATACTAATAAAAGTTAATCAAATTCGTATCTTCAGCGTAAGCTTTGAATAAGATTTTTATCAAAACGTAAATTACACTCATGTTCATAAATTACGGATAATGCAACATCAGGCAAAGGAAGAGTTAGAAGCAAAACAAATTTGACTTATTTGTAAAGCTTATTTATTAAACAAAAGGTAAAGAGCAAAAAAAGATGCCATATGTTTGATATTATTAAAACAATTAGCGACTTTTTTCTCCCTTGAGCAAATTACAAAAAAAAACCTATTTACAGAAAACCAATATTACATGGTTGGTATTATTGTTAATACATTGTATGTCTCCCAGACGACGCAATACAGTCCGTACAACGCCTAGGCATGCTGAGTATCAAATTATCGATCTGATCTTGGGGGATATTACACCACTCAAAAAGCAATACTCTCCGAAGTTCCGGTAGACATGTAGAAGGAGGTAGACGGGTTGTACTCCTCGGCCAAGCATGTACCACACGTGCTGTACTGGATTCAAGTCCGGTGAGAATGCTGGCCAGTCCATGCGGGTGATATCCTCCGATTCAAGGCATTCGCTTACGATGTTTGCAAGGTGAGGACGGGCGTTGTCATCCAATATTAAAAGTGCAATATTAAAAGTATCCAATATTAAAAGTACAAATTGTGCGCCCATGGCTCCCCGAAACAAACGTACATGTTGTTCCAGAATGACGTCCCGATAGATTTGGCTTGTCATGGTTCCAATCTGAACATGCAGGTCAGTTCTGGAACCCAGAATAATTCCACCCCAAACGAGCACTCCTGCACCACCGTAACGGTGTCGTTCAATGATGTTTAATTGGTGGTAACGGGTACTTGGAGCTCTCCATATGAAAGTCCGACGAGAATCAGACTGCAAGCTAAACTTGGACTCGTCGGAAAACATCACACAAGCCCACTGTTGCGGTGTCCACAATGTGTGCTCTCTACTCCAGGCTAATCGCAGGCGACAGTGAGTTGCAGTAAGTGGAACGCATCTGACAGGTCTACAAGTATATAGACCAATCTGCCCTAAGCGTCTGTACACGGTCTGTCTTGAAATTGTCGTACCAGTGGCTGAAGAGAGCTGACGAGACAGGTCTGAGGCTGTGCTCCGCCTGTTTCTTTTGGCAGTAACTGCCAAATACCGGTCCTCATTCGGCGTTGTAACTCTGGGGCGACCTGTGCTGTAACGTCTACTCACATTACCATCATCTTGGAATCGTTGCCAAAGCCTGGAGATGACACTCTGGGCAATTCCAAGTTCGTCTGATACTTCCAGTTGGGTACGCCCACATTTCAGACGGCCGATAATTCTACCACGTAAAAAATCATCCAAATGCGTCCTTTGTGTCATAACTATTCGGTCATTGCACTGAAATGCTTATAAAGCGCGTGCGAACAATTTTACTTCTTTGCCTGTATTCCTTATATATCACTCTCTTACACTCCCGTCATTGTGACGTACCATCGGTGTCATCTAGTTACTTCCTGAAATTTGCATGATTCTTGAAGATGTGTGTAATAATTTTACAGGTGATATATTTATTTTAGAGTTAGATTTCCGCGTGACTCCGAATTATCCTTAATTTATGGACATGAGTGTAATTAGCTCCATTTGTAGATTTCCTGGATGTACTCACGTCCAATTTTAGTGATGAAAATAATGTAAAACTGGGCTCTAAATCATTAAAATATTAAACCATTTCGTCAAATATTGTCATAATAATGCTAATTAAGTTGTCGGCCACATAAAATTGGACAGTTTGGCACCATTGATATACATCATACAACACAATCATAATGAAAATAATTGAACAAAATAAATAAAAATTAAAATCTGAAAGGTTTCAGATTTTAAATTACGTCCAAAGGAGCGTTTTGTTTTAACGTTTTGTGTATTACCTTCATTTATTAAACATCATGTTCTACATACTCAAACCATAAAATTCAGTTCAACAGCAGTATCGCCAAATAATTTAAAATGACTATATCTTCAGAACTTCCGATACAGAGTCTGGAGATAAAAAGACTTTTTTTTGGTACAGTGTTGTCATTTCTGGCTTTGAATCGTTGAGTTTGTTAATCAAAAATTCGTTGAAGTGTTACAAAATATGAAATCGATAATAAAGCAAATTTCAAATTCACATTAGGGCTTCCACACGCCTATATTCTGTGGAAGATTACGTTATTCAAATTTTGATGGCTCTAGGTATCGTTGTTTTCTCACAATGCGAGAAACACACATATATTCATGCAAATTCTTCATTACTTAATTTCTTTAAATATAATACAGGGCTGTAATATTTGGTGGCAACAACTAGAAAAGTGATTCGCAGTTAATAGATTTCAACGCAAAATGCCAAAACGAAATTAATAGTCCTTCAGGGCAAATTGCTCCTTTGGACTAATGATTAACTTAAAGATAACATTTTAGACTAAGAGTATGAAATTTTTAAAAAAGGGTTTATTAGATTTATGTTTCATTATTATTTTTAATTTAACAAACATAAAAGTGTTTTCACACAAAGCTTGAAGTATTGATGCAATTTTTTAAGTATTTCCTATAAGACTTCTTAACATAATTATTAAATGGCTAAAAATATTCAGCCTGTTTTTTGTTTTTCGTAGCAAATTATTGGCTTGACTACAGCCTGCTTCTAGTAGGTAAGAAGAGGAAAAACACAATATCTTGGTTGGGTAACAAGTTTTATTTGGGGATATTTCTGTCGGATGGCTTTTGAATTTCAAAATTTTGAATAAGAGTTGTGCTTACAGATCCTGCTTCAGTGCAATCAGTTTTTTTTTGTACAATTATTTCAAGATGAGATATATTGCAGTTCAGCTGTTTCATGAACCATATTGGCACATCCGAATTTTCAGTGTATTGGAAGCGACTATTTAAATCTTTTAGTATTATTTTCCTTATGTTTATTTTATATGATTTCTTCCGCACTACATGATAGCTTTATATCAATGTACAAATAATTTTTAGTTTTGTGAATAATTGTCTTTTAATATTGGGCTACTGATCTTTAGTCGACCCCTTAATCATCCCTGATCCCTTTAAAATTTTATCGGCTCCTTTTGGGAATCTCTTCTTTGGAGTATTATTATCAGTTCAATATTTAGGGTTCTGGCGTAACTCTAAAGTCCTGAAGACCCTACAAGACTGATAGCAAGTTATCATTACGTGTAGAAAGTTACTGAAGAAGTTTAAACTGAAAAAAACAGGCATATCTTGTGCTACGGACGAAATTTCCACTACTTGTGGGTATTTAAACGAACATAACAGAAGTTAAATTCAAACGTACATAGATAACGCAGTCTAAAACTACGCATAAAATAGGTTACTTAAATTAGCTCTAATTTTTACCGGTGTGTATTTTAAAGCATCGGCTTGCAAGACGCTAAAGCCGGAGAGCTTAAATAACAGAAAGACATGGCTGCCAGAAGCTGTAATCTAGTACTCTCGAAACTGTGTCGACTCACGCAACTATAACGCACGGCTATAAATTTTTTCTCGGAATCCTTTTCCACCCTTAGAAAAATATATCTTAAAATAATATTTAGGTAGATTAGTATGTTATAGATGTTATATATAAAATAATTAAAGAAATGTATTAGCTTTTTATTAATAAATTTTATCATAAAATAATGCAGTTTACTCATTAATAGTATTAATTCGTATTCCAGGTGTCATCTTTTTACACAAATTTTCGAATTCTAACTGTATTGATCTTATCTGCAGTCACATTTCGTATTCTACGTTTAATTTCTTTCTATATTTTATTTTTGTTGTCACGTATGTCACACAAACTCCGCATCGAAAGTTAATCTAACAATCTAAAAATCGGAGCTACTTTTCCGAATTTTTATTTTGACTCATGGAATCTCGAGATTTGAGTTGCAGAGCTCAGTGTGAAGACCACTTCTCTGATCTAAATACTCAAAACCCTCAGCTTAAATACACATAAACCTTATTCCCTTTCTGGTGAGACATACATAAAAGTTATTTAAAATAGAAACTATCAAGTATAAATATGATATCTACTATAAATCATAAGTGAAAGTTATAATAAAAATTTGAGTCATAATAATTGGTTAAGTGAAATAAAACACTTTACAATAATTTATTATTTTTTAAAACGATGTCCTTTATGTATTTCTTTATTTTTCTTTTTGAATTTGTACTTTAAAAAGTCGAATTAATGCAGAACAAAAAGTAACTGTCTGCTTCAGGGACGTCATCTTCGCAGATGGATTTTTTCCAAACAATAGTTGAAAACAACATTGTTTGTCTATAAATGAAACACATCGGAAGTACCAACGTGTTGAGTTTTTTGGCCTTTTCATCCCAACGCAGTCTAATTACCGTGCGAATTCGTGTCGTCAAATGAACGAAAAAACAAAATGCCCGCAGAAAAAAGTATACTCGTATTGTTTTGTTAAATTCGCTCTTTCATTGTTCGGCTATTTTAAGAACTCGGAAAGCGAGTATTCTACACACTTTTTTTTTGGTATCAAACGTGGGAATGAAATAAAGAAAGGTTTTAGTAGGTCAAGGATAAAAAAGATCCTTACATACGCGATAGAAGTCTTTGTTTCGTGCGCCTTGTGAACACTGATATCATTTGTTTGTCGCCCGTTTGAAGGCAAAATTGTCGTTTAAACGCAAAAGGATATTTCCACGTTACAAAGGCTTATATTTAAATTAGGTATTATCACGCACAGCTAAAATCTGGTGATGTAGTGAATCTGGTGATGCAGTATCCAACATGTCTCCGTGATGTAACGGTAGCATACTCGGCGCGTATGTGAAGGTCCAAGGTTCGAGTCCCGGCGAGGGCATTGCTCCTTTTTTATGCCTCTTGTTTAAAAATCCTAATGACTGTACACTGGTGCCCGAACTAAAAGTTGGTGGAGGATGATTTTTCACCACCGGGATTTGGCGATTGAGTATCCTAATCACCAATCGCCCCTTAGAAGGAGGAGTACATAAGATATTTTCTCCCTCCTTTCTACATGCCTTCGTGGTGTAAGGATAACATACTCGGCGCGTCTTCGAGAGGTCCAGGTTCCAGTCTCTGTTCGCGCGCTAATATAATATTCCTCACTTCGTGGTGTATATTGAAGGTAGAGGAGCGTAATGAACTGTAATGAACGTAATGACTAATCATGAGTTCATGTGTATAACAACAAAGTCTAGAGAAGGGTTAAAATACCCTTTTCACTCAAACAAATAATAACAGATTGTTTGCAGGAAAGCCTCCACTCGGGGTTTAAATCAAGATAAGAAAATAAGAAACTAATATAGTACTAAACTAAACTAACTTAGCCGAAGCTAGACATAAATACCTAACGTAGTTGGCTCTTAATTTATTTAGCTGCCGATTAACGTACAATGCCGAGGGTAGCAAATTTAATAACATGTGAAAAGAAAAGTAAACGAATGTTAAACTAGAATACTTTTAATTCTATTTTTAAAATAATCTCTTGTTACATTCCTAAGAAAACTGTGCATAAAATTTTCCGAATAATAATTTAACAATTTTTAAAAAATAAAAAATGAATTTGCGACAGAACTCGAGAAGGAAAAAAAATGTCCACAAAGTTTAGAGGAATTCGAATTTAGTACTTTCTGTGACTTTATGTCAGGTGCTACAAAGAAACATGAAATGAGAATAAAAATTTAATTAGTTTAGGTATAAAAACTGGTTAATTCGTTAAAAAATTTACTAAAAATTAGAATTCAACACGTTCTGTTGTTTGCAATATCATAACACAGCTGGCAGAAGATTTAATCCTAAAAGAAGAAAAGAAGCATTATTTTTTAGACAATCGTTTTTTACTTAAAAAAAATTTCGAAAAATATACTCATAAGTACTGTAAAACATTTTGCAAATTCGTTTCTTCTGCAAACGATCAGAAGAAATGTTAGATTAGCTAGATATCATCTTACAATTTATTCACATGTTTAACATTGCAATTCAGTCATATCACAAGTTACGGCATGAAGTTAACTTTTTGTAAAGCGGAAAAATAAATCAGTCAGTGTTTTCATTTCGAAAATCAATGATAAATAAGTATTTATCATATTATGATCAAGTCATCTTTGAAGATGAGAGTAATTTTAGTATTTGTTTTTCGCAGATTGTCGTATTATTATCCCCAAATAAAAAAGGAAACACTAAACTCAAAAAAGCCTTTTGAAACCTGAAGTAAAGCATGGTAATGAAGATGTTTTAATATAAAGTTGTACGTTTGTAGCCCTCCCAGTCGGTATAGTGGTTAGAGGAGTGTACAGCGATACCGAAGGGTTCGAGTTCGAATCCTGAAGAAGCATGGATGTTTCTAAACGAATAGTGTCTTTGCGGCATGGGAGCAATGCCGAATACATGGCGAGCCAAAAGTCTTCTCGAGAAACTGATGGTAGGGGAAGAGAGGTGGGAGGCCCTCGGACCCCTTCCCTCCGGGTGATCTCTATCAAATTTGGGGCAGAACTGAGCCAAGTCATGCTGTCACAAATGTATGATGCTCAAGGCTCTAGCCGATGACAAGGGCAATCTTGCTCTCCTTACCACATAAATTTCGTCAAACACATAACGTTTTTAGCAAAAGCGTGCAATTTATTTTTTATTCATATTTTAATAGGCTGTGTAAAGTATTTGAACATTTTAAAATTAATTAAAATATCATAAACAATTCTGACCTGTGTCAAGACAACGCTCCTAAGTATATATTGCTTCAAACCCTCGCATGTGGTTGTTACACAGCTGTTCAAAAGTGACTAAGATTTAATGTAATTTGAATATATTTGGAAGCAAGTGGAGATACAAGTAATAAATATGTTAAGTGGAATTCTCCAAAAGCCGAATTTTACCAAAAGTAGAATTTCATCAGACATTGAATTTGTTAAGACTGAATTTTATCAAAAGCTGAATCAAAAAACAAGTTACGAAAGTAGTATGGAGTAATTATTATTACAAAAGTTCCAAAAAAAGTTTCACTCAACCCCAAAACATAGCAAAAGCAAAAAAATGGAGCATAATATTTTGTAAGGTAAGCATTTTAGGCGGTTTTGAAGGTTTTCCTGTCTGTTGTAAAACTTTTATGTGGACTTTTCGTTATGCTGTTCATTGATTTTTATTTTTTAAATTCTTAAATTATTATTTGGATAAATCTCTATATGTAGCATAAAGAACACAGTGACGATATTATTAAAATAAATTTAAAATTTTTAATTTAACATGCTTATATTAATATTTTTATGGCAAAGTCGATGATATCACAACTCTCTTGGGGGGCTCTGTGTATTTTAAATAAAAATGAACCGGAAATAATTGTAAAATTGTTTTAGGAAAAACGATATTTAAAAAAACCAAATATGATTTTCTATAACTAAAGAACACAATCATGATCTTGAATTACTACAATTTTTCAAATTGGCAATAGGCGTCCGTAGTTCGTATTGTTTCTTCAGGCTTTATTAATTTTATAAACAAGCTACTTCTGATTTTAAAAGAAAAGGTTTAACTGTGAATGAGAATATTCAAACGTAAAAATATCACATTCAAGAATAAAATAAGAAATCTTTATGTAGAAGCATGAAAATTATTGTAAACGAGTATTTATATATACTTATATAATTTATATCTAATTTATTGTAACCGAACACATTATAACCAGGTTATTATTTTGCAAGGCTATCTTTCTTTTTGTTGTATAAGGAAAAACTTGATTAATCAGCTACATAATGTCATTAGAATGTTGTTACTTAAAAGAATTATTTCTCAGCCGTAAAAAATATTTACAGAATAACTAAAAATGGAAAATACAAGCAAGTTTCTCCAGGCTTAAAAATTCTGAACGAACTGGGAGAATTGGGCTTAATGGTTTTCCAGTGTGCGGCAGAAATGCAAGTTATTTTTCTTTAGAAGTTTCGAACAGTTTCTCCCAAGATGATGTCTTTGACAGATATCCTTATCTTTAACATCAATAATAAGCCTTATAATCCTCAGGAAAAAAAGGTATCTGTAGAGATTTTACTAATAAAGAACATATATTTCTCATATAGAAATAATTAATAAGAATATTCTGAAATAACATTAAAAGACAATCTCGTTTCTAGCCACAAATATAAATAAGAATCAGCTTGTTTTATACGATTATGTCAAAGTATAAAAAGCAGATAACCGTAATGTACTTTATCGTATGCAACAATAAGTTACGTTGCTGTTTTTCACAAATATGTGTTTCACTCAGATATAAATATAGTCCGCAGCGTTTAATGCGACCACGTTTCTCCACGGCTATTTTGATAATATTAAACGGCGAGAAAAAGTATCCTTCAATGTAGAAAGGAATGGAACTAATTTAATATAAATATAACTGAAATATATAAACAGAAACATTTCACAGCATTTTAGCTAGGAAAATAAAAATTTATGTATGCACTGTTCATGACGTCTGTAAAGTTAAGTGCAATAAGATGAAGTTCACTTAGGAACGTTTCATTATGTTTCTGGAAATTATTTGGCCGATGCTGTTGATCTTAATATTCAGAGGGCATCCCTCATTGTAAGAGCATTTTCCAATGTAAACTTCAAAATTAGGCAAAAAAGCAGCCTTAGTTTGGAGTAGATGTTTTCAGGGGGGTAAAAAGTAATACTGCTGACATTTTTTTCTCCTGAAAAAGAGAGACCTGTGTCTTATCCTCTCAAAATGGACAGAGTTACAGAAAACCTACGTCAAGCTGAAGTTGTTTTTCTTTGCCTGATTTTAAATGGTTGACTTGTATTTTTTGTGTTTTCGTATGCAAAAGAGCGGGACTTTGACAATTCGATAACAATATCCGAATGATAAATTTAACCGCTGTTACATTAAGCTTCTACTATAATAAACCTTTTTTAATACGATGAGGACACTTATATGCATAGAATTCATTAACTGTATAGCATTCACAATATGTTCATAAACGTACTACGTAAAGCCCACTTTCTCATGCATTGTTGGCTCAAATTTAAATTGCTTTAAATCGAGTAAATGGTTCGAAAGTGCCTTCCTAATCCTAGGATTGGTCATTAGCTCAGCGAAGGTCAGGTCCCACTGGCCAGTTTTAGGGAGGAGTAGCACAATAATTTCCTTTATGTCTTCCTGCTAGGGCGTGACCTTCCTCCTCTTTATTCGAAGTTCTATCATCATCCGGCGATTATTCAGCTCAGTGAAAAAACACTTAGAATATATATGCCTTTGTATTCAGATATATGTTTAAAGAGATGAAAGCATAGGTTAATGCAGTAAGAGGTTGGTGACAGGTTATAGCATCTTCCTAGTTATTAGGTTTTCGGCTTTTGTATTATGGCTGGGAATTTTTTTCCGTAAATGCAAATCTTTCCTAGCCGTATGTCAATGGAAAATTTTACAAGCTCGTAAAAAAGCCCATAACCATGCTAATTTACAAGGGTTATTATAATAATGCAGCTTAAAATTGTATGCTTTTCAAAAACAAACAAAAAAAGAAAAGAAAAGAAAAACTATGTTTTTGAATTTTTCCATATTTGTAATTAATTAACATTTTGAACAAAAATACAGTATTGAAAACCTTCTGGAAAGAAAAGTTCCTTCCCCAAAACTTTCCATAATTACTCAATTGTTGCTGTTATTGTTTTGGCCATTATCACTTGTCTCAACTAATCAGAACAAGCCCACGAATTTTATCGTAGCAAAAAATCCAAGATTGCATCTGTCGTTGGCATGAGCATTAAACATCATGTAGGTGATAGTACGACTCTGCCGATTTCTCACCCCACCCTGCAGTTTTGAAGGAGATAACTCCGGAAAACTCCCACCCCACTTCCTCCACCATCAAGCCACTAAAAATATACAATGCTTTTACCAATAACATAAGTTCTTAATTTTACAGAGAATGATCCGAGTGTCAGAAATTATCTTCCTGCTAACAAAGATTTTGGAATGGATTTTAGGTTATCTCTCGTGAATATAGCTTGTAAGCTCATTTCTTCTCTGTTACCTCAAATAACTCGAAGCGTGTTTGAAAAGAATACGTATTCAATGCTTCTGATTTTGAGGAAATGATTATGTAGATACTATCTTTGAATTAATCGCAACTGTCAGTATCATCGGACTCATGGGTTATACAAAAAAAAAAAAAAAAAAAAAAAAAAAAAAAAAGCTTCTTCGAGCATACACTTATGGGTCAAATACCAATGAATTGCTGAGCAATCTATAATTGCAATCTATAATTATGAGTGATACAAATGAATATATAATTAAGAAAATCAAGTACAAAATAAATCGATCTACATTCAGTTATTCGAGACAAAAGTCAATGTACCTTGAAATAAAAGTAGCTAAGGATTTGCAACAGTCTTATTTTGAAAACACTGTATTACCAGCAAGCTAGCCTACACAAATTAAAAGCAAATTAAGCAGCATTAGATCATTGTTAAGTTAATCATCATTTATCCCTATAATTAATCACCTGTACATCTGCAAGTGTAGTTCAAATTCATCGTTAAGTCTAATTAACTACTAGTAGGGTCATAGACAAATGGACTCTTTATTACTGAATTATAGAAAATTATTCCTCTCTATAAGTTAAAACAAATAAATTTTAGGCATTTTAATCATATTCGAGATATAAGAAAATTTACCGGGAATTTAAAAAGCAATTAAAAATCTCTTTTCTTGGGAAAAGAATCTCCATTTCTTCGTTTTCTCCTCAAATCCCCAACACATCGTTCGTCTATACCGAAGAAAGATTAATTTTCAAATTACCGGAAAGGGGCTCCTTATTTAGTTTTACCGTAGCTCTATACGCAAAATTATTACAGATAAAAATAACGTAGCTCAGTTATTAAAGTGGTAACTAAAAAGGAAGAAGATGAAGTTACTATACATTAAGGTTCCGTAATCAGTTTGCGAATTAAGGATATGATGAAAAAGCAATAATGGACAGTCGTTCATTGTCAGTTACAGGTAAATGAAGAAAATACATTCGCATATCGAAAACATTTGCTGATATAAATCAATCCAGTTTCATTAAATGTTTTATCACAGATTCTGATATATAATTTATTTTGTTGTTTTCCCATGATGTTGGGCATGCAGCCGCAAAGGAAGCATCATACGTAATAATGTTGGTGATTTAGTTCGATTAATGAAATGTGATAAACGGCGCGATGATTATCGGTGTAGAAAGTAGGATGCCTTTGGGGATGATTTTCTGTAATCATGGCTGAGATCAGGCAGCGTGCCTTCACTGATCAAAAGCCATGACCACTAATTTCGATAGAAAGATATACACCATAATTCTGACCAAGAAACAAATTCCATACTTTTAATACAGAAACTAGTTATTTACCAGTAGATATGGAAAATAAAGATGCTATGGATCATGGAATGGCAAATTTTTCAGCTCGTAAAAACGACAAACACATTGGTAGCGTAATGTAACGCAACGACCGCAAGATCTACAAAGATTGCTGTTTTCTAGACTGAAAAAATAATTAATTTTGTCATTAAAGATGACTTAGATGCGCTATTTTTTGTGGGGAGAAATGGAAGTTTTGAATGGGGGGAAATTCAATTTGAGAATGTAAGGAAATCTGTAATTCTTTGGAGCGAGAGCCCACACCAGTGGCCGCATGGTTAAGGTTGCTGAATACTGAGATTTCGACCAGAATTTGAGTCCAAGCAAACGGGCTGACTGCATGATTGGTTTTCGCGGTTTCTCCGTATGTAATGCGAGTATGAACTGTCTACTTAGAAAGTCCTGTACTTAGGCAAATATCTCACCTGTGTTTCACTTTACTCCAATAACCTGACCTAGCCTAGAAGCCACACAATTGATGATTACAATCTATAATATCTTCAGAGTCAAGTTTGGGTTAATTTAAATACCTCTGATTTATCGACATGACCTATCTTTTTGAAGTGAATTTCTGCAGCGAGTTAACTCAGGTTGAGAGCTTTACGTTGGCTGCCTCGTAATTGATACTTGTGGTTTGCTTATGAAATAACATTCTTCTTGAATAAATATAATTTCAACAACTGATATGCTGTTTCCGATTATTTGGCCCGTTCATACTCCCTACCGCCAACTGCGCGGTAGGGAAATTAATTCACACTGAACAAAACGAAGGTGAAGTTATTCACAAACTGAAGATGAAATATAGGAGAAAAGCTGCTGCTTTTATGTGAGGAAAATATATTTATAAATTTGCAATACCAGTAGAATGAAAGATATCATTAGTTCCCGTAAACACTAATGTAACTTTTGTCGCTAAACGAAATCACTTAACCTTCGCTTGTGGCATGACAGTCCATTAATCACAAGGAAAAGCTGTCTATGAAGCTGTTTGTTGTTTATCGTGTGTGATTACCATTAAGGGATTTTATAACATGTCCGCTAATACTGATCCAAGATTTTACTGTTCTCAAAGCCTTCAAAACTGCTGTCAGTTAGTTGCGCTCCATGATTATATTACTATGAGAATACAGGTGCCGTTTAAATTTCCAAATTTTAAAGGCCATTGCTAGAGATCTCATTTTAAAAATTTAGCATTTTATTGTGGCGGCCCGGTGGTACCATGGCTCGATCCTCGGGCTAGGCAAGGTTGACTCAGCCGTTCATCTCTTGAAGGGGTCAATAAAATGAGGAACCAAGTTCGCTCGTTGAATAAACACCGGGGGTCCTACGACAGGCTGACCACTTGTTCAGGCAAGATGCTTAAGCACCTCTGAGCCCACGTTCTAGAAAGCAGATATCATGGCACTGGCGGCCATGACTATTTATGGGCTGTTTGTGCCATCGAGTTTAGTTTAGTTTTTAGTTTTAGCACTTTATTGCTTTCAAAAACTTATTGCTTCAATTGTCTCAATAATGAAAATAACATAACTCTCAAAGATGGAGGGGATTTCATAGTATCAGGGGGAGAAGGAATGCTGGCAGAATTTTATTTATCTGTTAAGTACTTAATTTTAGCTTACGAATATAAAAATTTATTTTAATTCAAGTTTTGAGATTTATCAACATTTTCTCTAGTTTGTTATGTTTAAATTATAAAACATATTAAAAATTATCTAAATTTAAATAAATATATATAGTTTTGGAAAGGAAGGGAAGGAATGATCGTCTAGCAATGGTGAAAGGGTGCATGGGGCAAAAACTTTTGAAAACTGACTGACGTAGAGGTTTCCGATTTTAACTGTCTCGCTCAACAAATGTTTAGGTATCACAGCTATTGGTGTGAATGTTTATTAAAGCTTAAATCATATTACAAATGTTATCAAATCTAATTAGCATGAGAAGCACAACCATTAATTGATTTTCTTTAAGATAAATTAAAACTGCAAATTAATAACAATCCTAAAGAAGCAATTTCAAGCTTAGAAATTAATATTGAGGGAGCACTTTCAAGACCTTAAACAACTCCAGTGTAGAGTGTTTATATCATATTGTAACTATCATATTGAAATCTAGTGTAACAATTTTAAGTCTGAAGATACAGAAACGAACCAAAAGAAATATTATTTTTCATTATATACAAAGTGATTGGTCATTAATTATTTTGATAATACCCTGCTCATATAACCTCTTACATCTCAGTTTAATGTATAACAGATTCACTGCGGGAATTTTTACATATACCTTTCTTTTTTCTCCGAGTAGAAAAGTTTTATCTCAAGCATTAATCACATTTTCGTGTTAAAAGTATCTCAGAATTTCAAAACAAATTTTTATCAACCACTGAAATTTCAAGTAAAAAAAAACCTTAAAATATGTGTTTGAAGTTAATATGCTAACAATAAGCAGATTCTCATAGCTTTCTATATTAAACTCACAAAGCTTTTATAATTTTGTATATGCCTTCAATTTATACCTTTTTTGGAACTCAGATCTTTATCTCATTAGAATTTAGATCTCAACAATTCTTTGCAATAATGTGACAATAAATAACACAGCTTGCAGCAATTATTATCGGTGGTTCATAAACGAGGATTATAAATTAAAAGGTTAAAATAAAAGCTGCTTGCAGAGATTGTCTTTTTACTTGTCCAAATTTTTAAAGGTTTTCATTCCCGGATGCTTTGTAAAAAGAAAAAAAGAAAGAGTTGTGAATCGCTGTTGCTGGAGGTTAGCACCCTGAGGCTTTTAGACACCTTCGGGAGAATAAACGGAACAATTAAAGTCGTTTCCTATGCTCTTGTCAACAGCTGAAAGCCTGTGTTTAAACACATCCGTTCAGAGGCATAAATTTGCGACGCCCCCAATAGATGGGCCTTACGACTTCCGTTTGCACTGGGTGACCCGCAACAGGATATAGGTCAATGGTCAAAACAGGAGTTACACGTTATGGTCAGTAATAAGAATTCTGTCCGGACTACATGATCATCTCTGATAGAACGACGGCAAATTATCTGGATGGTCATTGTCAAGGTTAACAAGGTCATTAATAATGATGCTCACAAAGTCAGAGGGTTTACTTTTCCATGAAATTTAACATGCACGAGGTAATTTGAAAAGGGGTGGAAAATCTTTGTGCTGTTTGCTCACTTTGTTTTTACAAGTTAATCCACAAAAAATTGTTTTGTGCTGCTGTTGATTTTTATTGAGAAGCGTCTGTCGGATCTGTAATTTGTACATCCGTTCCCATTTCCAAAGGGATTCAGAAATATAAAAAGTAGCTGTGTTTGTATATTGAGCCTACGAGTGTGGTTGCTGGTGAAAATAATACCTGAAAATTATGAATCAGTTACGTAATTGATAAGTAATACGTAAAGTAATAAACTTAGACCCATTTATTTCATTTATACCAGCTTTGCACTAAGAATATGCAGTAGAAGCTGATAAATTAAATTTATATTAGGTTTACTTATGTCATATATTTACAACTGTACATTAATTATGATGCAGTTGCTCTTTTTAAAAGGATATAATTTTCATTGTCCAATAAATGTGATTAAATTCATTATGCAGGCCGTACATGATTGTTAATGCTGTAAGTATTATATTAAAGAATTCTTATTTTAAGATGCTGCTTCAATAGAAAATAACAATATCTAGTGTCCTAAATGCCGTTTGTGGCAGGAAGCTGAAGAAGTAAACGCGAGTATATGCGTTACTTTTTCAGCTATAATATGCAGATATCTTTCATTTCCAATGTCCTGTTTTGGAAATCTATTCCACTTCTTTTCACACCCTGTAAAATTATCTTTCTTGGCAAGCTTTTTGTTGGAGTTAATTGTGACAATATATGTTATTTAGTAAATTAAATATCACTAAATACCACTAACACAATTTTAGAATTAACCGTGAAACGTTTATTTTTAATTCCCTAATCCCATTAATACGAGCGTCATATATCCCAATGTCTAATATATTTTATTAACAAATTTCAGAAATTTATTGCTGTATATATTGGTCTTCATTAAGCAAGGAACTATTATTAAGGAATTAGCCAAAATTTTTCATTACTAGAAAACTTGATAATGAAAAATTATGATAGTGATCAGTGATGATATGATCAGCAATGTATTTTTAGAATAATTGGTGATAGTGATGTTGTTCAGTAATGCGTGGTGATGATAGGGATCATTTAGGGAAAGGTTATTATCAATGGGCCACTTTTAAAAAATTATCCTTACAGTCTTCAAATTTCGCAATTTTACAGTTTGTTGATGTTGTTGCTGGTGCTCACTTGTCTAACGTATAATCAGCCCAAGTCCACGAAATTCCTCGTGGCAAGGAGTGCAAGATTGCGCCTGTTGTTGGCAACAGCCTTGAGTACCTTATAGATTACAGTGCGATTTAGTTCAGTTTCGCCTTCCCCAATTTTGATGGAGAGCACCTCGGGGGAACAGGTACGAGGGTCTCCCACCCCTCTTCCCCTATCACCAACCTCTCGAAAGAACTTTCGGCTCGCCGCATATTTAGAGTGCCCCATGCCGGGCGGACAATTTACCTCCGGGATTCAAACCGGGCCCTTCGGCCCGGCAGTCAGCGGCGCTAACCACTGTACGGGTTGGGGGCCATTTTACAGTTTCGTACACATTAATGCAAATATTACTTTCCATACACTTATGTAAGAACAGACGTTATAATTATTAAATGTTCAGTAAATACTAAAAAAAAATAAAAGTAGGTGCCACTGGCCCAATGAAGGGAAACGGTCGCCTTTATTGGGACAGGATTTTCTATGAATGGGTCTGTAGCTATTTTCTTTTTAATACAGTATCATACTAATACGATAAAATAAAATGTTTAAAACTATTTTTTTCTTTACTCGTAAATATAAAATGCTGAAACTAGCACACATCACTGAAAACACATTGAAACATGAAACATACACTGAAAAAACATTGAAAGATATAAGGAATCAGGAGTTGGATTTAAGTTTCGTCTTTATAATCATAAAATAGGCCTAATGTGAGAATCTACAAAACAACATTGAATTTCGTTTATTAGAAACAGTTTAGTGAAAATGAGAATTTAAGGGTAATTTACAGTTCAGCTAGTATAAAAAGAAAAGAACTGATAAAAAGAAAAATCTGAAAGCTTTCAGATTTTATATTACGCCGAAAGGAGCGTTTTATTCAGTTGCACATAATACACATTTCGAGAGCATTTGGGCAAACACCCCTTCGGGCTAAAAATATTTAAAAACAGCATACTTTAGAATTTCCGATAGACAGTCTCGCTCGCTGGAGATCAAAATATTTTGTTCCGTACAGTGTGTTGCCACTTCTCGCTTTGAAACTGTTGAGTTTCTTAATCAAAAATTCGTTAAAGTTTAAAAAATATGAAATATATAATAAAACAAATTCAAAATTCAAGATTCGGGCTTGCAGGTGCTCATGTTCGAGTGAAGGACTACTTTATTCAAAATTTGTTGGCATTGTTTTTTCACAATGCGAGGAATAAACATACATTTATGCATATTTTTCATTATTTAATTTCTTTAATATAATACAGGGCGATAATATTTGGTGGCAACAGTTTGAAAAGTGATCTTGAAAACCTTTGAATAGCATAAAATAATTATTAAACCTACTGTAAATATTAGGCTATAAATCTTAGACAAATTACTGCATCAATTATTCGTCCTTGATGAGTTCAGTTGTACTTTTCGCAATAATATATTTTGATCCTTTTTCTGACACCAGCACACTTCTCATGAACCCACACTTTACATGATATACCCATGTAATCATGTCTTTCTTGAAGTCATCACAACAGATAGCACAGAACCATGAATCCTCTTTGAAATTGATAGGCTTGTTTACTGAAGGCAATGAAAGTTTAGCCTTTACTGTCTTTTCCAATCCAGAAGTTTGGAGTAGTCTTTTCATAGCAGTGCCCGTTCTTCCTTTTTTTTCAGCCTCTTCCAGGAACTGCTTTGTATGACTACTTATTATCAGTATTGTTTTTTGTGCTTTGTTTGAGCCTTTTCCAACTGAGAATTTAGATAGAATCGGAGATATTTCACACGAAACTTTCCCTTTTGACACCAGATGTTGATGCACCAGATGGAAGCGGTTCTTATTCTATTTCACTGATGGTTGAAACACACTTTTCTCCCTGGAGCCTGCATTTCATGTGACATTTCACTTGTAAAAAGCACTTGGCTTGTGTCAAGAACTTCTACAACAGAAACATCATTTCTTTCAAACTCCACTACTGCAACAAAATGAGAGTCTTGAAATGCATCTCTGTTAATTGGCTAAACTCCAGTTTTAACAAAACATTCATTGCCGTTCGTACTGTTGCTGCTTGTACATATGCTTTACCAAACAATCTTGCCTGATGGAACTGGGTGACAATTTCTAATTTATCTTCTATTGTAGAAATTTCTCCATTTCATTGATGTAATACTATTTCATTGATGTAATAACGTTTCATTGGTGTAACTGATATGCATTTTATTCTTCAACTAAAAAATGTTACAAAATAGTAGCCTCGATATGGTTTCCGTGGTTGGGCCACAAGCCCAATCATAGCAACGCAGGTTGGCTCATTGAAGGCAGCTAGCAGTCCGTATGTACTACGCCCGTGATTTTGGCTATAATAAAGTAAACAGCCGTTGTTAACATAGACGAATAACGCTGATTTAATACAGTTTTAAATGCTATCAGTAATAAATAACACACTATTAACATATCACTGATATCTATATTTTCTTTACATTGATAAATTAGAATAAAAGTGCAAAAAAATCTCACTTTTTTTAAAGTAACTTTGTTTAAGCGTGGATCAACTATCAAGATGGCGAATTTCAAGCTTCATTTATTATACAAACAGGTAGCGCCTACTGACAAGAACTAGAATATAATAGAGGTGGCTCAACAAAGGAGCCGGCCCATCGTTAGCAATCTTACCCTACATATTTTTAGAGCAAGGGTAAATTTTAAAAGATTATCTATTTAGAGGATCACATTCTGTTTGAAACAAGTGCTGTTGTGAATATTGGATTTACTGATTATTTCCTAATTATTGTATAGTGCAGCCGAACCTAACGATATACAACAGAAATCATAAAAAAAGGAGACAGAATTGCATTAAAAACCGCATTAAGCGAAGGAATAAGAAACACTGATCAAAATTATAACTGTGCGAGTTCCAAACTACGATTATAATCGGGAGCGGAGCCTCATTCTAAGAAGCAAAACTCATTAAATAATTAATTAAAAAGAGGAAACTTACTCTGCGTTTACGATCCCTCTTTGAGATTAGTTAACTCAGAGTCTGTGGATGATTACGCAAGGTGAGAGTAAATTGCATTCACATTAATTAGTCTCTCCGTTCTGCAGGGTTCAGCTCAGGACAGAGGTGGATCATAAAGAAAGCTCTAAATTCGGACTCGGACCGTGGGAATACGACATATTCAGTTAGGCCCTACAGTCGAGTTTGCACTCCTATTTTTGTAAAGTCATTTTTAGTGATAGCACTTTTGAAATCAGATGTAGTACTTTCTTTCTACTGAGTTATATTAAGAAAAATAGGATAGAGCTAGACATGAGAATTTCTACCTTAATTTCAGTTTTATAGAAGATAACATTTTGAATGAGACGAATCAGATATAACGGTACTTCATAATCCTTTAGGCATATTTCTTCTCACCAACCTTCATTCTACTAAAAGTTGTAACTATGAATTTAGATTATTGCTTTGAGTGTCGTCATTAGTACGTTGAGGACTGAGTATCGATTTCATCACCTGATTTTATCATTAGTAAATAAAAAATGAAAGGTTTATGAACTTTTCTATGAAATCTTAAAGTATTACTCATAGCATCCCGTGAAAAAGTAAAGCTAATCGACAAGGCTTTAATTTTCGAACACAGAAAATGAGTATCTAGATAGAAGAACGACAGAAGAAGTTCTTCTGACATGATTTTAGATGGGGATAAATTTTCAAAGAGATCAAGATATTTTAAGCTAAAACCCTTTTCTATCCATTCTGAGTTCTTAACTAAGTTTTAAAACGAATAACTTTCGAAGATCCTGTGTTAAAAAAATTCGCGATTTTGAACTCTGAAATTTGCAAATCAGACTGCTTTTACATATAGTTTTGAGCTTTCTAAATGTTATCGAAGAAAATTGTTATGTAAATTTGTTACAGAATGGTAACTATGAGGACAGTGAAAAAGGTTAAGAATTCAGGGTTTTTATATTAAAAATGATTTTTATAAAGGAAAAATGTTTTAAGAGAACAAATATTTCATGATTTAACAGTGTTAGATAAAATTATGTTAGGCCTTATTAATTCGTCAGTAGCATGTGAAAGTATGTTTCCAGCACTGATAATGAATATGAATAAATTAAGAAATAAACTGCAAACTCCCTTCCGGTTAGGTTAGGTTATGTTATTCAGTTATGGCAAAGCACACGAGGGCTATCTGCCTAAAGGGAGGGATGCCTTCGTGGAGGACTTTCTAAGGGAAACTGGGCTCATTCCCTTCCGGAATGATTTATTTTGATAAACAGAAAATTAAAGCGTTTATCATAAACATGTTTTGCTGTTTGTTAATACATGATTAACCTCGTAAATCTGTTAAAAATAATGAATAAATACATCCAAGTACTTAAGAATATAATTTATTAGTATGTTGAGTAAAAGAAATAGCTATATGTAAATTGCATATGAAAATACTTAAAATGTTTACACAAAAATTAACCAATCAATTAATTGAAAACGTGAGCTTCATAAGTAACTATAGTCAGGCAAGTCTTGATTTTTTTTCGTATTTTTTTATATACGTTAATTTGACAATTTAATGTTTTCTTCTGCGATGATAAAATAGTAATATCGCCAAATACAAGTAAAACAGAAACAAACATAAATTCAGTACCTTTTTTTCAGATCTAGTTTGTATGGGTGGGAGCATAAGTTAGTATGATATATTTTTTGCTAGATTATCATCCTGCCCAAAGCACTTTTATGATGTTCTGGGCAAAACTTGCCTTTAAAAAGGTTTGGTTTTTTTTATTATGGCGAAGCACTCAAGGGTAAGACTAAGGGGAGGGATGCCTTCGTGGAGGGCTTTCTCAGGAGTGATGGCTTGCATACACGATACAATTGGGGAAAATCACGAATAGACCCAGGCGGCCAGCACGTTCGCCGAGATCCGAACCTCAGACCGAACTTCCACGATTCAGTGACATTATCTCCCAGCCGCTGGCGGACCTTGCCTCGAAAAGATGTTTCGATAACGAAACAACAACATCTGATCATAAAATTGTGTACACTAATATCTATTTTTTTATTTTGGAACAGAAACGGGAAAAATTTGCAGTACCCACTCCGGGACTCAAACTATGGACCTTTCGATTGCTAGCCAGACGTGCTTTCCGATTGCACTATCGAGGCACGTGGTAAAGAGGGAGAAAATACCTCACATAGCAACGACTCAGTGTAAGCAGAAATTCCATTGGTAGGTACAGGTAGATAATTTATATCATTCGATTTCCGGACAGAAATCTTTTTGATTCTTGAACTAATTTATTTTAAATTAAAATAATGCGAAATACGTTCCTTGGCCTCGATCCTATCTTAAAAAGTCTCTTTTGATAGTATCAGTAATAATTTGGCAAGAAGAATGGAATTTTTGTATAGTTTTATTTATCTGCTAACAATTGATCTACATCAAAAAGTTTCGATACCGCAGTTAATAACATACACAATAGGACATGGTGCCTTTGCAATGTCAAACATTGGATTACTGATCATAGTGTTTGAAGAGACATTAAATCTCTAGATCATTATATAACGATGAAATGGCCCTTAACGAAACAATATCTGTATTTAGTTTTCTGCAGATAATGTTATTTCTTTCAAAAGATTCCTTATCAAACAAAGATAACCTGTTCTTAACATTTTTGAAATTATGAATCTACTTTCTGCACTGAGAAAAAAATTCGCCATTCCGCGTAATAAAATATTAATATAATAATACCATATTTACTTCTTTTTTAAATTTCATTATTTTATTCGTAAGTTTATGCACATTATCTTTATTTTATAAGAATAAGGTGCAAAGGCTTAATTAAGCTATTGTGATTATTTGTATGATCGGTTTTGATGTAACTTTATGGACTCTATGAACTTTGGAGTATATGAACTGTATTTGAATACAAATACATTACTTTTAGTTTTTTATTTCTCTTACTAGTGAATATGTTTCAAAACTTATACTTTTAAATTATGTATTGGAACATGAAAAATGTAATTAATTTGGTTAGTATTATTTAAAATTAAAATAAATGTAATTGATGATGAATGTAGTTACACTACCTGGTAATCTTTGGTAAAGAAATGGTACCCCATTTATCGTCATGTGTATTGAAGTGCAAACTGGTTTAGTGTGCTCATGATCTTTTACTAGAAATTCTTATGAAGTTCTTCCTTACAGGTAAGTCCCTCATAATATAGTCCTTTCCTGCTTTGCTCTAGTAATTATAAATGCTGTATAGTTACGTGCGTACCGTTCGGATTGGACTGAATGTACGCAAAACCGATGGTAGTTTGAAGAAATTTATTTTTCAAAAAACACTTTACAGATCCGGCAACTTTCACACGAAAGTACTGGTACAGTTCGTATCGGTATGATACAGCTTTGTGAATAGTTACCACTTTAAATTATTAAGAACTTTGAACACAAGGCAATGCAAAAATGAAACTGATGATCTCTTCGATCTCATATAGTTTTCATCCGTCCACCAGAGAAATGTCCAGTAGCTTCGATTTCTCGAAAAATAAGACAAGTCTCTTAACGAACGTACAAGAGAACAAATATCATCCCGACACATGTAACCATCGAATGTCGACAAATAAAGTTTCGAATTTTCATGTGCAAAGTCTTTTCGTATGCTCTTTAATTACAATCCCTTGTTGAAAAGTCCGAAACTTTTACCTTTTCTATGCCTTTTGAGTATAAACAAATAAATAAAATAAAATATTCCCCTCTTTGCTTAATTGGAAAAAGAATAATATAAAAAATTGAGAAAAAGAAAAAAAAAAGTCTCCACACGGGGAGTCAAACCCACGATCATCGCATTACTACTCCGACGTCTTACCGGCGCGCCAACCGCTGCTTGGCAAACGCCCTAACGTAAATGACTTATACTGTGCGACAGCAGCGTCAAAATTTTTATTTTCTAAACGCTTGGCTATCTGGAGTTCCCAGTTGGGGTACTTTCATTTCATGCCAAGGCCTGCATGCCCTATAAACTTGAGCGAAATCGGTAATGGCAAGTAGGGAATGCCCCCTTGTGAGGCGAAGGAAGTTAATGCTTTCTTATCATTTCCTCCCAGCGCACGAAGTAACGGAGTCTCTTTGTCGTGACGTCACTTTTCAGTGAGAAGGCTTCTTAATTCTCGGTAGTGTCGATTTTAAGCCCTTTCATGTTTTATTATACAAAAAATTCGTAAGAATATCTACTAAAGGAATACATTATATTGCTGATCTTGTGTATGCCCAAAGTTTAAGAAGGTATCTTTTTTCGCATAATTGCTGATTTCGTTTCGATATTCAAATGTAATTTAAAATAATTTCGCTGAAAATCCCAGGATTTTTATTTAGCTATCGTCATCTGTCTTTCACGCATAAATGATTCCAATCGTTTCCTAAGCTTCAAGTAAAAGAAGGAAAAAAAACTACTTGGAATGGTTTTAATATTGTCGAGAAACGCTATTTTGATGTACTAGAAATCTTTTAAGATCACATGCTGACTGGAGAAAGAAATAAAGCCAAAAGCCTTACATTTTATTTGTCCATAGTTTTCTACTAGCCATAGAATAGCTGGAAATACCATCTCAAGAAACTGAAATTGGCTTTATCATACTTTTTCTTGAAATTAGTTTATCTATTAGTTTTCCTTTTATTTTCTTAAAATTAGTTTATCTTAGATATCCTAAGATACTCTTATCTCTAGAACAAACGATGAAAATGTCTTGATCAGTGATTCTCAACCACTGTGCCGCGGCACTTTTGTATGCCGCCAAATTCTTAAAGTGTGCTGCCAAATTTTAGAAATGCATATAGGAAAAACTATAATGGGTTTAATCCTAGTATACGGTACACATGAAAACTGGCGTAATTTGGTTTTTAAGACATTAATAAGCGCGCCAATTGTTTTATCCAAGCCTGACTTTGGTGCTCTGGAGGAGAGCGCATTTCGGAGCATTTTCGCGCATTTTCAGTACATAATTTAAATTCAGAAGTTCTGATTGGTGCAGACGGGAGGCTAGCTTACTTATCAGACACTTTTGTTGCTTTTAATAACATAAATTAAATTGTGCAAGGCCCGAAAGAAAATGTATTAAACTCAACAGATAAACTGGTGGGATTCCAAAAACAAATAACTTTGTGGAAGAATAAAGCTCAGGAAGGGAATATGGAAAAGTCTGAGTCAGTCCCAAAAGATTTTAATAAAATTATTCATAAAATTGCTATTGATCATTTGACAACATTAGAGGAGAGAATTATTCATTTTTTCCCAAATTTGGATATAAAAAATTTGATTGGGTTCGTAATCCATTTGTGATAACGAATACTTCTGTATTTGAATCAACTTTGAATGAAAAAGTAGAACAATTTCGCTTTCTAATAATCGAGATTTAATTTTAAAATATACCACAAAATAAATTAATTCATTTTGGATAAACAGTAGTGCGATTATCCCATGATGGTCAACAAAACTTTAAAATATTATTACAATTTTCTACGTCTTATTTGTGTGAATTTGTATTTTTACTATTAACCAACATAAAAACGAATAAAAGATCGAGACTGATCAATGTAGAAGATAATATGAGAGTAGCATGTCATTTTTACGATCCAATATAAATGAAATTATCAAAAAACATCAAGCTCGAATTTCTTATTAAAAGTATTCTTATTGTTAACTTGTAATTAATCCCTTCATAAACGTACTGCTGATTTTGTAGTAGATATTCTTTTATTTTACATTAAAAATTATTAATATAAACTATTTTACACAGTGTATTATAGGTAAATAAACAACTTTTAAACTTTTCTTTTTCTTTGCGTGCCACCAAATCAAGAATCACCGATCTAGATGTTTTGTGTATACATTACTTGAGTTATGCTACGTCTTGATCATGCTACTCTCCACTTGCTTCAGTAAAAAGTTTTCTTCAAGGCACACTTTCTGTATTTTTAACTTTCTGAGAGTAGATTTAGACTGCAGTACTTTAGGCTCCATTTTTTCAGAATATTCTATTTTTATATACTTCAAGTTTAAAAAATTAATAACTTACAATTTTATTATCTTTCATTCTGCAGGTTCACGCTCAGTCATAAAAAGAAGAAAGAGCTGTGTACGGTACATTTTCAAGGTTAGATTAAACATTTTATTTCCATATTCCTTCATTTTAGCATCAAAACGATCATTTATAGTAATGCTTAATTTTTATGTAAATGCCATTATTATCTGCCTGATAATACTAAGGATTTTTAGAGGGTAAGTTAGAAATCTAACACTTTTGATTTAAATGTAATGTATGACTAAACATTGTAGAAGGAAACAGTGAGTGACAAAGTAATCTCGAAACTTTTTTAATTAAATAAAGTCACTGTCTCGAGCTTAGTCATTAGCCAAGACGGTGAGCGACATGCAAAATGAATTACAACTGCAGTGTAGGCGACTGCATACCACAATGATTATGAGGCCATGTGACATGACTTTTTTTAACATTGCTATAGGATTGAATGAAAATGGAGAAAATCAGTTGTCATCCATAAAAGGAATTTTGAGAAGAAACTCGCAGTAACATCGATGTACCGAAAATGAATAGAAGTTGTTCTTCAGTTTGTAAAACTGGCTTTCCAATTCCAAACTGACTATTTCATTTCCTATTGCCACTGTTGACACAAGATGTCATCAAAAATTACGTAGTCAGCAAAATTGCTTTTAACTGATAGCTTAAATTAGATACAGTGAATGATATTTTAGGGCTTTATGTCTTTTGGTATATTTAAAGATTGCAATGACACTTCCAAAAACAGCTTTGAAATTCACAATACAGGGTGTTTATAAAGTCCCGGACCCATTTTGATGTTTAATAACTCATAAAATAATAAAGATAGATTAAAATTAATAACATAAATGGTTAGATAGAATCAAAAAGTTTCATAACCCTTGTCAATGAACTCCCACGTATGCCCCCTTCGTCGCACAGAGACTATCAAGTCAATATTCAATTTCACGCCAGGTACCGTCAAGCATGTCGGCATCCACAGAGGCTATTGCGGTTCCAGTTTCTAGAAAAAAATTTTTCCACCGCAAGATGCTGCTTTTGGATGGAGGATCTTTTTGGTAAATTCTTCTGCAATTTCTCTGTGTTTGCATTATGGATTTCGTTTCTATGAACCACCATAAAATCTATTCTTTCTCTTGTGGTGTATGCATTCTCCTTAATATCCGGTCGAATAAAACATCACATACAAAAGTACTAGAACAAACACATCAAAAGTAAACATTGCAATAGTTGCCAAAGACAAAAGAGAGAAAAATGCAATTAATAAGCAGACGATATTTAGAAAAGTACAAATATTTAGACTGGAAGATGAAATTTTCTGAAATTAACCACACGCACAAACGATATTTACAAAAGAAAGATATTCAAACCTGAAAAGGAAAATATCTAAGTTATTCCACCAATAAATGCCATAAGTTTGTTTATATCTTCATTATTTTATGAGTTATTAAACATCAAAATGGGTCCGGGACTTTATAAACACCCTGTAGTTTTAAAACAAACTAAGCATTATTTAGCTGGTGCGACCAAACCCTATGTTTAATGTTAAACTTGCTTTAGAGTAATTGGAGCTGTGTATTTTCAATAAGTAATTTAATTATTTTTTGCTGTGTATTGCAATTTGTGCCACGTCATGTGTGGCTTCTTGTAGGTTGATAATTATGTTTCCTTTCAAATGCAGATAACTACTTTTTTGTACGAATAATGCAGCATTTTAAGTGTATTTCCTGGATATTTATTAACACATTCAGATTATTTATCTCATGAATTACATAAAAAAACTTATTTGAATGTTTAAATATTATTCTACATCAGTTAAATAAATGGTTCAAGGCTGAACCAATCAACTAAACCATAACTTAAGTAAAACAGTTACATACATTACAAAAAGCAAAATGGCGTCAATTTTGCAAGAAGAATGAATAGAAGATTCTATTTCCTGTAAATCGTAAGGAAATCGATACTATAATTGTTTGTAATATGTACTGTATTAAAATGCAGATGATTTCAAGCTAAAGATATCTTATTTGCAGAGAGTTTATTAACCCGAATGAAACTGCATGTTTTCTGAATATTTATTGGTGTTTATGGTTTCCTTAAATTGTTTTTAATCTACATTCTAATTCCAAAATTTGAAAATATATTTTTTGTAAATTTTCTCATAGACATCACGGATTGTAGATGCTCATCGGTCAAAAGGTTATTTTCTTATTAATTTTCAACTGTGAAAAAAATCATTCAGACATAAATATTTTTCGGAACAAAGCGATTACTTTTAGTGCAAAAAATTTGTAACTGAGTGTATTTATTTTTGACAAGGACGAATAAAAGTTAGCAAATCTGTATCTTCAGAACTCTGAATGAGATTTATATCACACTGTAAACTGATTAGATCTATTTATAGGTTTTTCTGGGGACTTATTCGCTTTCATTTTTATAATGACAAAAATAATGTAAATTCGCGCTTAAAACAATCAAAATCTTTAAATCTTTGCAGCACCGTATTTGCAATAAATACATAATTGAAATGGATTCGCGGGACGCATAAAATTGCTTGAGGGCCGCCAGTTTCAGACCACTAATTTTATTTATAAAAAAGACGTAACTTTACTTTAAAAAGACGCTTTCTTTATATTTTTACATTTTTATTCATTACAAGGTACTTTATTTGCAAAAAGGCCTAAATTTTAAATATCATATTCTATATTTTTTTAATATGCGTGTTAGGAATGATACAGATATTGTCTTCCTGATACGCAAATTTCGTAATAATGTGCCAATATTTTATATTTTAGTGTCATGTCATACTGATGTTAAGCATTAATAATAGAGAAAAGTCTTATTATGTATAAAAACAAAGAACAGTGTTTATTTGGAACATATTTCAAATTAAAATACTGAACTCATTTACGAGCGACTAACACTATAGCCTTTTTTTAAGAGCGCGGTATTCATCTGAAATAAATAGCAATTTAGGAATTTATAAATAATTATCTTTAATTATTATACATAATTATTTTCATTAATTTATATTACATTTTATTTATAATTTTGTTAGTTTAAGTTGATTCGTCGGTGATTTCAAATTAACACGGTAGACAAATAGATGCGTTTCATAAAATAACCAACTCTCCTGGGGGGGGGGAGGGAATGTATTTTTTGTTTGTTTGTTTGTTTTTGTTCCTGAACAAGAGGTATCTGAGCTTGATACCCCCCAAAATTGATCAAGTTATTAAAAATCTACGTTAAACTAAAGTTGTTGTTGTTTTTTTTTAATAAATGTTTTTCCTAATTTTAAATGGGTGACTAAAATCGAAATCAAGAGGTCTGGCAACTCAGTCCAATCCCTTTTATGGCAATATTTCTCTATAACTTAGTAATTTTTATAACGCATTTTAAACTTTATTTAGAGACTTTAAAAATTTATTCTGTAATATTTTGGGCGCATTAACCGAACTGTTGATCACAATAAGCGATATATTTTCCATGTTTTAGTATACAAAATGACGGAGCTTCGGTAAATCGATAGCAATATCCGAATGACAGCATTAACTGAGCTCAGATTAAGCAGCGCCTTCTGTAGCACAAGTAGTAGATAATGGAATCCTGCGTTAGATTTTACCTCTGACTTTATCTTGCGTTTTCACAGCAATAAAATTAGAGAGGCTGAAACTAACCATCCATTACAGTTAACTTCATAAAGTCAACACTTAGTGTTGATAACAAGACGGCTCAGTTAATAGGGCCACGGTAGAGTTTATATTATTTTTTAATTAGATAGCACGAAAAATCAGCGATGCCCTCGCCGAAATTCAAACTCAGGCTCTAGCGATTGCTAGCTAGATGTGCTACAAATTACATCACCAGAACAGGCAGTGGTGAAGGAAAAAATTCCTTACAACGTTATTTTTGAAACATTCCGTTTGGCCGTAAGTAATTTCACGTTAGTTTCTTTTTATTCAAATTCAGTGAAACAATATAACGTATTTATAAGTATTATTTCACTTCACTCACAGGCATTTTATTTTCTTACGACAGAATTTTTAATGACTTTATACTTTTATAATAATTATACTTCGTTTTCAGTGATTTTTTCTGTAAAATACTTTTAACTCCGAATAATCAGCAAATATGCTGATTTTAAATAAAATATGGCTATCTCGCTAAACTGGCGATGGTTTCGGCGACTTCAGTGTGTCGCCAAATTTGGCGAGAAATCCCCAAAAGTCACCAAACTTAGAGATCATTTGGTGATTTTTTAATTTGGTCTCTGCATAACTGTAAATGATACTGTAACTGAATAACTCTAATTGATCTCTACATCTAACTGTAACCATATCCGGTCCTTATCTGTAACTTGATTTTTCGCCCATTGGCGCAGAAAGACTTAGCGGGTGCAAAACAAGACATCTGTCTGCTTTGTCTGTCTGTCTATATATGTCTTCCAGTAATTTCGAGAAATGAAAGGTAATAGAGATTTTTCGGCGGACGAAGGAAAACTGTATAAGCCCGAAAAGAGCATCAGTTGCCAGTTTTTAGTTCAGAGCTGACTTCACAGTAGTGAGATCTCACAAGTAGCGCGAGCTTGCCTTTTAATTGCGTTTTGCATTGCGTTGCTTTTAACGTTTTCAGTAGTTTGAAGTGTAACTACGGATTGTGTTCTGTGATAATGAGAAGAGCTGTACAAGTATTTTTGGGAAAACTACATAACTGTAAAATGTTTCTTTTGGGAAAATATATTTTATCAAGATATCATCGGTTCTGTGTGCATTAAATCAATTACGAGCCTCTACGAAAGCAAATATATGTTAATAATTTTTTTCCTCTAAAATACTTATAATTATGAGTAATCAGCAAATATGCCGGTTTTACACAATTTTGGTACTTTTTGCCGGTTTTATGTAATTTTTGTATTGTACTTTGAAGAAGAAAGTACTTGACAAGCATTCCACAGAAAATTCAGATTGAAATCTGTGATTATATTCAAATTCCGAAAGATAGGAAAGAATTTCAAACTATTGTAATTTTTTGATTTAGTTTCTTTTTTTCATCACTATGCTATACATGGAGAATGTTGTTCTCAGTGTGTATTTTGCATATGTTCCATTTTTATAGTATGTGCTTTTGTTGTCACAAATAAATAAACAAAATAATATATAGACTTGATAAACTTTATTCACAATCGGTAACACATTTCTACAACACTATTGTTTGTTTCCTATGACGAAATTTGAATGATCTTTTGTTTCAGACTGCAAATCTGCTTATTGTTAACTTATGATTTTATTGCACAGAAAACATAAAAACTGAGTGAAATGAGTATTCAATGTGTCATTTCAGGCAATGCTAAATTTCTAGTACAGCTACTTAAAAAACACAATATTTTTTGTTTAGAAAACCCCCCTTTTTACGTAAAAATCGTTTATTCTTTATCAAATACTTCATTAAATTTTTATTATTAACCTTCTTACATGCTTTGTAGCATGACAGAAGATATAAAAATAAAAATTTCCATCTGCATTTACACTGAATGTTCATTTCATGTGATGTAGTTGCACTGAGAAGAAAGCGAGCAAGTTAAATATTTCAGTAGTTGATTAACAATTCAGAGTTTTGCAGTCTTAATATTTTCTTGTAATTAAAATTGAATTTTCAAACTGCCTCACGCGGAAACACACGCACATACACACGGACAATGTAGTGATGTCTGTACAGTTACAGAAAATTTGTCTTCAGTTCATAGATGTAAACAAAACATTTTCCTGTTTTCTTGAGATTTTCTTCTCACTTTTTTGCATTTCCAAGTAACATATGAAGCAATAAAAATGAAATCTTTCAAACAAGAATCTGAAAAAAATAAATAAAACATAAATAATGTTTGCAATAACATAATATTTACAAGAGACTAAAGTGTGAAATTTCAATAAGAACGTGTTTTAAATTGCTTCAGAGATTAAGAGGACATCAGTTTTTTTAAGTTGCTGTATCGGCATAACATTAAAGAATTTTCTCCTTTTAAATTTGAAGGTCTGTTTGTGTGTTATGTTTGCATATTTAATTATATGTTGTGGCATTTATGTTTGAGTTTACTAGCAAAGTGTTAGTTAATTTAATGTTTTCCCTTCTGCCTCTTTTTGCAACGAAGTTCACTAATACATAACTTTTGTAGATTCTGACTGGCAAGCATGTAGACTGCACTTACGGCAGGCATGGCAGGACCTTATCGCAAGCATGTAGATGGCGCTTATGTAGATTTTGAGTGATTATAAAGTTTAGAATTTTACACATAGGAGTAAATTAACACACATGTAAGATAACATGGCCTATTTCTGCTGCACTGCCGACCGATGAAAAGACTATGCTTGGTGGTTGAAATTCTATCGCGGTGTAGAAAATCTTGTAATCTCTGTTTAGCTTAGATTTAAACTGTAGAATTATATCTTTTGTGAAAGGAAGCTTTATCTTGAAATCAGATCTAGGCTGACTAGTAATTTTGTGGGCACTTAGGTATTTTCGTTACTACCTTAGTTGAAGTTGCCAAATTTTCAGAGTGTGCTACGTTTTGGCATCTGAAACAATCCTTCATTCAACTAACTTTCATCTCTTTATTCCTAGTTTTCCAACGGTTTTTATTAACAAATCGTGATATTTTTTGCCTTAAACGTAATTTTAAAATATGCAGTTGTAAAATTTGGCAGAAATGGAAGAAACTGCCGCAAAATTTCTGCAAGAGTAAAGTGTTGTTAAGTTGTTAAGTATAGTAAAAGATTGCCGCAAAACCTCTAAAGGGGACAACGAGGAGATACGTTTTGTAGATATACAGAGTAAGAGAGGAAAACTTTAGAGATTCGTCGAGCAGAAAAATTTAGGGATGGCGAATTTTTTTGAGTTTACGAAAGATTATTCAAGACTATAATTTAGGGGTGACAGAAATTTTAGAAATTAGGGAAACATGAGGTAGCAGAATCTAGGACCTGTGGGGATCGCACTGGGCAACAAAATACCTAGCCCCCGTCCTGCCAGTATACTTATATTTTTAGAACAATTACTTAAAATTCATTTAATGTATTATTGGCATTGTAATTAACTCAACAGAACAAAATCATAAATTTATATTCGCTTTTAAAATTGCTGGTTATTAGAGTTTGGACAAACTTTACCTTACTAGATAAATGTTGGCATTCACAATTAATGAGATGGATGAGCTAACCGATTCTTGCATAGCTGTTCTATGTTTGGATGTATGGATGTAAGAAGCACCACATTCATAATACTGTAAATACTTCTTCTATTGTTAGATGGAATAACTGGTAACAAATCCGCGAAATAGCCTACAAATTGAAATCTACATCTATTCGCAATCAATTTTAATTCTATTTTTTCGTCTTTTGAGAAATCTAGGAGGGTTACAAGAGAAGGCTTCCAGGACCAATATGTGGTCTGCGGACTGGTTTGAGAAACGCTGTTCTACATCTGTGTGACATTGTATATTTTAAAATTTATTTAATTTCTTTTTAATATCAAGTTCAAGTAAAAGAATATTAAAACATTTGCTATAAAATCATGGAAGGAAAAAAGTATCTTTCTCCCTTCAAGAGCTAAAAGTAATAAATTGAACAAAAAGGAAGTAAAGTTCAAATTTAATACAAAAAGAAGCATTTTCTTTCGAGAACTCCAGAAGCCTAGTTTGCCGCTGGAATGTGATCTTTTTGGTTACTGCACCATATAATGTCATCTCAGTTTTCTATAGTTCTATAATATAATGTACCATATAATGTAATCTCAGTTATTGTTTCTTTTTTCATATGATTGGATTCATCATCATATTTCATATCCCTGGACATTTCTAATTCATCATGAAATTTTAGTTTATTCTTGGTCAATACGTATTTTTATCTTAATACAGTACAAAGTCCAAAATTCGGACGCCCAGTATCCAGATCTCCAAACCAGGTGCGAGAAAAAATTAATTAAATAAATAAATTCATAAAAGATATATTCATCTTCTCCAAAATCGAGGAATGGAGATCACAACAAGAAGCAGCTCGGTATCATCAAAAATTCTAAAAATTTTCAACCGCTAATTTCTACTGTCTGGCACCTCTCCAAAATTCTAAAAATTCCTTCGTACCATAATTATTTTGCTGCTTGGTAGTCCTATAAATTCGAAAAATTTTGCTTCCTCTAAGTTCTGACACCCGGTGCACCGGTTGCACCAGCTTTGGTACTGGCTTTGTGAACAAGGTCGTTAGGATTTCTTTTATCTTACCGAAACAATAATTGAAACCCCAATGTTGCCCTGTCTAATGATAATGTATAATAATAGAACGTATCCGATGATCTAAAATTCGGAAATTTCCGAAATTCGAAATCGCTTAGTTTCGAATTTTCCGGGTCTTGGACCTTGTACTGTATCTATTAAGAGTACTTATCAAGATTTATAGTTTTTCATGTCTCATTCGACATCGCATTCCCAAAAGTCAACTTTAAAAGATGTTAATTAGCTAATACAAAGAAGTGGTAATGAACAAATAGCATTAAGACGCGTCAAACATTTTTATCATTGCTTGATTTAACACCTACTAAAGAGAACTCTTTCCAAGAATGTGTTTTCCCGCATCTTAGCGGCCAAAAGTAGTTTTGAGGGAAGATTTTGGTAAGTGATTAATTTCTGCTGTTATTATATGATAAAAAAAGTGCAGAACGGTTCCGCTGTACGTATCTGATTTCTTGTATTATAACATTGATTATGGTGCGCATCTGACCTGCAAGAAATTTAATGCAAGTTTTGGTAAAATATTATGTTTCTTTCAAATTAAATAAAATTTTATTAACACAAGTCGTGGAAATAAAGCTTTAGTATAACATTGTTGATAGCATAACACAGTGGTTGATTCTTTGTTAAATATTGCTCTTCTCCCCGCAACCCCTGGATGAAACAGTGATTAATAGACATTCCCTGCTACCAAGAGGATTATAATTTTCTGTTTATAAAAATATGTTGTTAATATCTCCGCATTTAGCAAGTTTCCATTTAAAGCACTTGTTTCACACTCGGATGCTTATTACGATTTAGACCTGCCTTTGATGTTTACAGCAACACCATTATCAAAAACAGTATTGATTTCATGTACCTTACTGATCTAAATTTAAGTTTATATATATAAGGAAAAAAGTAAATTGTAAGACACACTTTCAAAATCCTGACGAAGTTATGAATCTGGCAGTGATAAAACAACTGTATCGTTTTCATGGTTTTCATGAATTTAATTTATTTTGATTTAATTTATTAGATTTAAACTTTTCATTCAAATGCCAATGTCAGCAAAAGGCTATTAACTTTTGTTCTAATACATTTATTGAATTTGTAATCCATTTTTATCTTTTTTTAAGTGAATTTTTTTTACATTTCTTTTCAATTAATAATATGTATTTTTTTTTTATTTTCAATGGCTAGGCAAAAAATTACAAAGAACTAAAATCTTATAAACAGAGGTTACAAGCAATAGAACTAAAAACAAAAAGACCGAAGTTATTGCTTAAGGGGCGTTCTTCCCTCACAGTATCTCGACTCTTCTGTAAGACCACGAAGAGCCCCACATCGAAGCAGATGGTCCCTGTCCATATCTTCTCCAGAATCACAAAGATAATATATAATAATAATAATAATTATATATATATGTATAAAATTAAGTATTATTATATATATATTGTTATCTTTTATATATATATACTCAAGAACCAAAACATTATGACCACCTGTCAATAACGAGTTGGGCCACCTTTGGCGCGCAACACAACTTCAACCCGCCTTGGCATGGATGCCACAAGTCCTTGATAGATGGCCGGAGACAGATTGTACCAGATGTTGTAGCAACGGTCACGCAAATCCGAGATATTGCGAATTGGTGGTCTTTGACCTCTGAGCTGCCGTCCCATGACATCTCAAATGTGTTCTATCGGATTGAGATCTGGTGAGTTAGGCGGCCACGACATTAACTGGAAATCAGCATCATGTTCCTGGAACCGCTCCAACACAATTGTAGCCTTGTGACACGGGGCGTTGTCCTGTTGGAACATTCCATTTCCAGCTGGAAAAACAGAGGCCATGGGTGCAACTGGTCCGCAATGATGTTCAGATACCCTGTAGCATTCACGGTCTGCTCTACCACAACCACGGGTCCCAGAGTGCATCGAGGGAGCAACTGTTCGCCTGGAGACGGCGTATCCTGACACGGCCATCGGCGTGATGAATGGCAAACCGTGATTCATCTGACCAGGCAATCTCTCCCACTGATCCATGGACCAGTCGTGATGCTCCCGGGCCCATCGCAGGCGCAGCTGGTGATGACGCTTGGTCAGCAAAGGCACACGAGTGGGACGTTTGCTGCGTAGCCCCATATCCAACAGTGTCCGCTGAACAGTGTGCTCCGATACTTTTCTACTTGGCCCTGCATTGTATTCGGCTGAGCCACTGTCTGGCTCCGGTTTTGCTCCACCATGCGAGACAGTCTCCGACGACCTTTTTCTTTGATAGCGTGTGGACGTTCAATACCATGTCGTATACTGCTGGTTTCACCGTCATTCATCCACTTTTCATACGTACTAACAACTGTAGATCGCGAACAACCACGAGTCGTGCAGTTTCGGAAATACTTGTTCCGAGCCTTCGAGCCATCTGCCCTCTATCAAAGTCGCTTAGATCCGCAGCCTTTCCCATCACACACAGAAGTAAGTGAAAGAATGATTCTTCAGACTCTCCAGCAGCAGTTAAATACCACTTCCATCTGATCACGTGCCTTCCACGTCATGCAGGCGCGTTCATCGCAAAATGTAAAGCTGGTCATAATGTTTTGGCTCTTGAGTGTATAAAAGATTAATTTTTTTTAAATTAGAAGAAATATCTATCTATTTATTTGTCTATTTCTCTCTATATATATCAGGAGAATGACCGATATATACTTGTATACCATATTTATTCGCATCTTATTATTCCTCGCGTTATTTCCTCTCCCTCCACTTTTGAAGATATGATTTAGGGTAACAGTGTAAAATGTATGAAAAAATAGGAAAATATTTTGTGTACTTAAAAAGAATATTATCGAATTTAAGTCCTTTCAAATATATAATATTATATAATAATATTAGTGTGTCTTTATGGGCACTTTTTAATAGTCGTTTCTTCAGAAATACTATCATACATTCTGTATATTTCCTCTTACGATTTTCAAGCTATGCAATTAGTAAGAAAAGGGAATACGAGAGTAAATATATATGAAATAATAAAAACAAGCTTAGAAGTAATGAGCCGCAGGAATTTTGATGTCGTAGAGCCGATCCGCAGTGAATAAGAAATTTGGCAGTCGAGGCAGATTAAATCTTTATTTTATTTTCAGTAAACACATTGCGGCCACAAACAACTTGGCACACTATTTGTGCCTATTTCAAGAGGTTTACATTTTTGATAACTTCGCAAAAATTGGAAAGCAGCAGACAGCAATCCACGAAGGCCCAAGAATAGCGAACAAGCGTATTACGTACAGGGTGAAATCTTAATTCAGACTGAGTTAGTTTTGGTTTACAATGCATTTTGATTGGATAGTTAATACTTCTGTAAAATTATTATTGGTTGCTTTAGTTCCATTTACATTATAAGAATTATGTAAGAGTCATATGACATGGATTAATCTAGAAATGATGCAGTGCAGAGAAAAATTACTATTTTTAGAATTGAGAAGGGAAATTTACGTTGCTAATTTAATCTTTTAATTCTTTATTTTTCTTATATATATATATATATATGTTACCGGCAGTGTATGAAAGCCAGAATTCTGCAGAATACTTAAGCATTTTATAAAATGTGGAAAAGTGGCCGGCAATGTATGAAACGATTAAAATTTCATACATTTCCTAGACATTTTATACAATGCCAAATGACAAACCGGTAAAGTACGCAATACATCTTCGATTCATTTCGAATATCTGTACATTCAATACATTCATACATAATCCGTACATTACACGCACATTTTCTAATACGTTTATTCCACAACTACACACATTTCATACATTGTTTTCTTTAGTATGGCATAAATTTTGTTTTTCAGAACTTTAATTTTTCTTTACGTATTTTGAAAAAAGCTTTTAAATTGCACTTCATTATTTTTTCAGAATAATGTTTGCATTTTTGAGGAATGCAAATATTTTAAATCATAGCCTTATCATGACCTTTTTCATACTTTGCCTGACCAGCATTGTCATTCTACAGAAAGCCTAGGCACCACATACAATGCCTAAGAAAAGTATATAATAACTCTCATATGTCATACTTTGCTTAAAAACGAGAGGCATTGTATAAAATGCTGGAGTTTCATATATTGTCGGCAATACATATATATTAGACTAAATCAAGAATTATCTTTCTTTTTCATTTATTGCCCACAAACTTATCTTCACCACATCACTAAATTTATGGTCACCGTCATTCCCGTAACTGAAAAACAGAACTTAAATCATGAAGTATCCAGAGTTGAATTCTATAATTTTCTTTCCAGAAAAGTGCTAATGATAGAAATGAATAACAGTTTTTTTTGTGTAAGGCTTCTTTTCGTAGTCGCAAATTAGATACCACAACGAAGAAACATGCAATTTAATGGTTTCAATACATTGCACCAGTTAGTCAAAAATGGTAGTACTTACTGCTGTCAATCACAGATCACCCTCCGTGAGGACATTGAGCGAGAATGTCGCAATGCTGTCTCCCAGTGAAGAGCTGAGGGCTCGGATGCTGTATTGCCCAACGTCGGTGGCAGCACATTTCTCAATGGTCAAGGAGCATACTTTGCCAGATTTTGTAATTTTGTGGTGCGTGCTCTTCTCATCCAGTACTTTGCCATCCTTTGTCCAATTCACTGAAATCCATATATTACTTGAGAAAACTAGAAATTCTGAGTAGCAGTAAATATCGAAGATACTTTTAACAAATCAAGACATTATAACAGCTGAGATCTCCTATAACAGCGGTTCTCGATCAAAGGAAATTTAATAGCTTCAGTGAGGGGGATGCGGTCCGGTCCTTTTTTTTAATTAGCTTTTAAGTATTTCGCGTTAGTTTATGAACATAAAAAAATACTTTTGTTCAGGTTTTCATATTTATTAACATTTTATATACATTTTTGTTTAATTTATAAAACACATTAAAAAATAATCTAAATTTAAATAAATGCATACGTATTTTTCACGTTTTGTGAAGGAAAGGGGGATGATCGGCTAGCAGCTGTGAAAGGTAAGGCCGCCTTAACGCATGGGCCCGCTGGGCTCTTGCTGGGAGCTACAGGACCATAGGGGTCTCATGCTAATCCATTTGCATGTCATTTCTATGAGTGGTTATCGTCCCATCACACTGGTTTGCCCAGTTTCATAATGCTGTTAAGACCTCAGCGGTGAAAAAGATGCATAGGATAAAAAATGTTGAGAAGCACTGTCCGAAAATATATATTGCTGAGAAAAGTTTTAAGTAAATGAGGCTGTTTCTACTCATTTTTCAGATACAGAGCTACTAATTTTACTATCCCTTAGTTCATTGATATTAATTCTTTTTTAACGCTTCGGCATCTACTTTACGATTAATAAATAATTCGACAGTAACACTTTTTTTTTAAGAGAAGGTCTAATTTAATAGCATACTTTTCATGCATGAATTAAAATTTCACGCAAAGTTTTGTCTGAAATTCTGAGTTAAAATTTTAAATTTGCCTCATTATTTCAATTATTTGTTGTATTTAATATTGTTCAATCACATAAATTTCAGTCCATAGAGACGCTTCTCATAACAAGAAATATGTTAAATAATAATGTTGTTTTCCTTCATTAAAAAAAAAGTTAAAAAAAATTACAGATTGAAACATTTCAGTTTATTTTACTTTATTAAAGAAAAAAAAAAATACTAAACCGGTTTTCAAACTTTTGCAGTTTGTTTTATTTTACTTATTTTAGAGAAAAGAAACATGACGGATTCTCTTTCAGTAATAGAAGTCTTACATTTGTTTATTAGCTTTCTAATATGAACACTTTTTTTTATTCAATCTGAATCCTGGATAATATAAGGTATAAGGCAATCCTGGATCATTTTGCTGAGAGATTTATGCATTAAAATCAGAAAGAGCTAAGCGAGGTAATAACTGAGATATACTCTCTAGTGCTGCCATCTATGAGTTAAATTGTTAACTACACAATAAACTATTCCCTCCAGCTATTGATTCTTTTTTCTAATATTAAATATTATATTTTTTAATATATAAATCTCTTTATCAGTTAAATCATACACTATCATCATGAGATATAAAATTCTTAATGAAAGAACTGAATGTAGACATTAAAATGAACTTAAGTAATAACGAATAAATAAATAAAATAGACACTGCAATTAGAGTCAACTAGAGCGAAGCGAGGTAAAAACTTAAACAGCGATACACTTTTTAGAGCTGCCTTCTAGTAGTTACAGGGTTAATTATATAATAAATTAATCTCTCAAATATACACTTCTTTTTCTAAATTATACATTGCATTTTTTAATATATATAACTCTCTGTCAGTTAAACAATACATTATCTTATATGATTCTTAGTGAAAGAACTAGATGTAGACAATTTAAAAACGTAAATAATAATAAATAAATTAACGAAATCGGCTTTTTATAAGGTATGAATATTATATATTTTGGCTTGATTGAATATATAAATATTATTATTCAGATTAATTTAAATATTTGAGTATTTAAATAAGTATGGTTGACAGTTTTTAGGTATCTAATCATAAAAGAAGCGATTAAATATAAAAATAAATGACAATGATTAGATTAAGTATTAATTTAAGAGTAATAATAACCTTTATCTGCATCCTTCTCTAATTCAGCCGAGAAAGTTACTGGCTGATTTTCGTGAACTGTTTGAGATTCAGGGAATTTCTTGAATCCTGGTCCTTTAAGAGGTTCATTAGGAACTATAGGGAAAAAACAAACCAATACATAAATTTGATTTAATTGCAAATGTACATTTTACATTCAAATGAATTACATACAGTGGCAGACACACAAGTATCAAGGCCCGGGCCGGAAACCTTCCTGGGGCCCTCCTTATTAGAATGATCACCATACAAAATGTCAACACAAATATATAGTTAAAATTCATAGAATTAAAATTAAATAGTTAAAAAGATTTGGAAAACAAACAGATCTTTAGAGAAAGATCCAGCAGACAAACACATATTTAAAAAATCTTATTACCGTCATTTTTGATAATAAAAAAAAAATTCTCTAAATTTGTTGTCAATAAAAAAAAGCTAAAACTGTTTTTGACCGCTTCTGAAAATTTGTTTACAGTTTCATCAAAATCAATGCTTTTATCTATTGCATTTTCAATGGAAAGGACTGTCAAACCATTAAGTCTTATCCGGCTCACTGTTGATCGAATACAGCTTTTAAACAGTTTTGAAAAGCTTCTCCCACAAGAAGCAGCTATAACCCGCATTACCAAATAGGTCTTCAGTGCCAAATAATAAGTTAGTGACATTCTTGGAAGTCCAAGAAAGTTTAACATTTTTAATGTAGACCACTTCTTAGCTTCGTCCTTTTTTATATTCCTACATAAGGGTATACTTCAAAACTTAAGGTCCTCAGAGGCCGTCTTCCCTCGGCATGCCGCTGATTGCATATTTAACACAGATATTTTGAAACTCTCTATATTGCAGATAGTTTATTAGAATATTTTACCTAATATTAAAATGTATTTTAATTTTTTATATAAAAGCTGATTCATTGGAAAATACACTGAAATTTTGGGTATAAAATATATTTACTTCCTTCAGGGTATATTTCGATGAATAAAATTTTAGAATTTAACGCTGTTCATTTCATCCATTATCAGATGAAATTTAAATGCTTTGATTTAATACAAGCTAACTGTATTAAAAGACACTTAGTTCATGAAGCCAAATTTATTTTAAAAATTTTAATTTTACTTTAGTTTTAAAATTGTAAAACGTAAAATAACGAAAGTAAATACGAAAATTTGACAGTTCAGTAATTGGTGTGGCTATACTTATAGAGAAAATAACTTAATGAATTAAATGAAAGATGATAAACCAACCTAAAACGACTAGAGTACAACTGCTGAAAGCTTCTCCAGCGTCATTAAATACTTCGCAGGTATATATTCCTGCATCTTCAGGGAATATTTCAGGTATCACTAATTTGTAATCATTGCCTTCTGTTTGATACACAAAGTCTTTGCTATTTTTGATTTCTTTATCGTTGTGGAGCCATACCACATCGAAAGGAGATTCACCTAATAAATAAAAAAAGAAGTTTTTTAATTTTTGTTCCTATTAATTTTAAAAAACGCAGAAAAATATTAGATTTTTTCATTATTTTTAATAATAATATTATAATTATTATAATATAATAATAATAACAATAATAATAATATCTTTATAATAATGAATAATATCTCATCATAATAAACGAAATTCTTCAGTAACATAAATAGCAATAAATAGTCGTTACCTTATAAATACCCGTTACTAAACAGCAATTTTAAATCCTAGTAGTGCCATCTATTGTTGAGTGTGTCAACTAATGTAACATCTGAAGATATGCCACTGGGATTTTGTGTACCTTTACTACAACATGTTTGAAGAAAATTTTTTCTTATATCGCTTTCCTTCCCAAAAATATTAAAGTCAGTTTAAATTTATTTGAGTAATTAAACATTCTTTTCCTGCACTGGTGGTTGGTTAGCCTTGCAGCAATTTACTCGAGGACCACATGGCGAAAAATAGGATGACTTCATTCAGGATTTTGAAAATACTTTCCATTTGCATCATAAAATCAATAAAATATTTATTTTCATTTGTGCTTTCAATAACATTTTGATTAGAATTAAGAATTTATAAAACCAAAATGTGTTAAATTATGATATCAAGAAAGCGCTATTTGTATTCTAGTCTATTTGTATCAGAAAAGACGGATGTATGATTCTATTTCTAATGCTTTAATTTTGCATAAGAAAATGCCTGTGCCATGAACACAGTCAACCAGTGTTCCCTACTTTTTTATATTCATCATATTATTTACAGTGGCTCCCAAAAGTATTCGTACACTTATGATTTTCTTTGAAATAGGGCTCTATCCATTAAGTAAAAGTAAACTTTCTGAATAAGATTTTAATAATAAGACCTATAATCTATTCGTAACAAAATTACATGAAATATTTTAAAATATAGCGAAACGTTATTTTTAAGAAATTAATAATAAAAAAAATGACAAACATTTTATCTCACAAAAGTCTTCGTACTCTTAAAAAAAATCTTGACATATTAGTAAATATTTTCATTTTTCGTTAAATTAATATTTAGTAGGATATCCTTTAGCATCCACAACAGCTTTTAAACGTCTGGGAATAGATTTTACTAGTTTTTTTGTAATTTCTGTATCAATGTTCATCCATTCTTCCATCATGACTGTTTTGAGTTCGCTTTTCGTTTTAATGTCGTGTTTTCGTACTCTAACCTCAAGTTCTTTCCAAATGTGTCCTATGAGGTTTAAATCTGGCGACTGAGGTGGTGTTTTCAAATCCTGTGGGACAATTATAAAGACACCATAGGCGAACGTTCAGAGCTGTATGATTATCGTTATCATGATTAAAAATAAAGTTGTTTCCAATACCAAAATTTTGGGCTGATAATTTTAAATTGTCTCTTAAAATATTTAAATAAAGAGAATGATTCATTATGCCTACCAAATTACCTAGTCCTGATGCTGCCATGCACCCCCACACAAGAACGCCATGTTTAACTGTTCCAACTAAGTTCTTAGAATGAAGTTCCTCATTTTTTCTTCTCCATACAGTTATTCGACCATCGGAACCAAAAATGTTAAATTTGTTTTCGTCAGCAAATAGGACATTATTCCAGTACATTTCGGGTGTATTTATCATTGATTTTGCGAATAAAAGTCTAATCTTTCTGTTTTTCTCACTAACAAAAATTTTTTACGGGCAGAACGCCCATGTAATCCAGCTCCTCTGAGAACTCGTCGAACAGTTTCAGGTGAAATTGAAGTAGAAAACTTTGCATTAAATTCTACAGAAATTTTTACAGCACTCAAACGTGGGTTTTTCACAAATTTTCTAATAATTAATCTCTCATCACGTTTAGGTAACTTTCTCGGTCAACTTTTTCTTACCTTGTTTTCAATCCGATTTTCTTCTTTAAAGCGGTTTATCACATGCTGCACTGTAGAATGGGATAAATTAACTAATTTAGCGATATTTCGAATTGATTTACCACTGCTATGGTGAAAAATTATCAATTTTCGAATGTTATTTGTAATTTCTTTACGACTCCGACCCATTTTGCAATAATAAATAGAATATTATGAAGTAAACAATTAAAAATTGAAGCAAACGATTTTTTAAATGCCACCACAATGCAAAAATTAAAAAAAGCGGCGAACGATAATTCTGTACGAAGACGTTTGGAAGATAAAATGTTTGTCATTTTTTTTATTATTAATTTCTTTAAAATAAAGTTTCTCTATATTTTAAAAATATTTCATGTAATTTTGTTACGAACAGATTATAGATTTTATTATTAAAATCTCATTCAGAAAGTTTACTTTTAATTAATGGATAGAGCCCTATTTCAATGAAAATCATAAGTGTATGAACACTTTTGGGAGCCACTGTATGTTCGGGATGTAAACTGATGAAAGTATCCGAATGATCTGCTCCAGATATCTTCACCTGTAAACAAAAAATGTTACAAGCATAAAAATGATTCCGTTTAAAATGTGTATCTATACGTAATAAAGTGAAAATAAATTGACATTCTGATTAATGTAATTATCAGTAATGCTTCCAAAAATGAGAGTAATAAAAAAAATCTCAGAGATATCATTGAACAGTTATTGAAAATTTTAGTTCTCTGTATGTGCTTGACGAATTAATATTAGTTCTCTCCGTGAGCTAAACGACTCTTAACATCGATATTAACACATCAAAAAAAAGTATTCGAGACAGGTCACTGGAGTGAAAACGCTGTACAGGACGATGTACGTTAGTTGGTCATTTTAATTTAACCTGTTCACTTGAGCTATCGAGACTAACTTTTTATGTACTGAAATCATTCAGTGAATTATTCAATCAGCAAAGAACAGAAAAACAAACCACCAGGGTCTACCATTTTCTGCTCAGCATAAGTCGAAAATTTTAAATTTCCCCACAATAAACGAAATTTCTTTGAATCTTATTTAATGTAGTGAACTTGTGGGATATATATGCGGCAGGCCGCAGAGAGAGAGAGAGAGAGAGAGAGAGAAATTTGGTGGAAAGCCCACTTTTTATTAAATTTAAGTTAAACAAAGAACTCTGACAAATAATGCAGTTTTCTAATTTAATATGTCTGGTACATGTAGCAGCTTACTTCTACAAAATTAACTTACATAAACATTATGAACAATGTTAAGATTTAACTGAATAAAAATAACACCGAATGACTTACATTTTACTGTGCATGAAAGTGTTGTTGGATCACCATCTTTGACAATGACGCTAGATACGTGCTTTGTGATCCTTGGAGGTTTGCCAGCTCCACCTTTGGCAGGCTTTTTCTTTTCCATAGCTGAAATAAAATGTTCACATTTTATAAAAATTTGATTACGTTTAACTTTTAATTGTTTGATTTTCTTCATAAAGTTATGTAGCAATTTTTTTATGTATTCTGTAATGTATTTACTTAAGAGTTTTAGCATGTATTTTTGAATCAAATATTTCTCATATGAAAAAGGAATTTTAAAACACAGCAGCATTACTCATCATTATGCAACCACTTTCATACTTACAAGACATAATAGCATTAGATCTAGGAATAAAAAGAAAAATTGTATAATGTCATTGCTTCTTTTGAAAAGAGAAAATAGCCAAGATAAAATTAACTATTTAATTATTAAATTAGATGTAAGAATGGTATATATTATAAAGTATAAATTTTGCAAAAAGTTCTGAAAAATTATAGAAAACATTATGTTTTGTAAAATACATTGGAATCCTAATCATAAAATGCTCGAAATAGCTTTGCAGTTTAAAAAATTTGCTTTTCTAGAAAGTTAAAAATTTACTAAGTTTCATTCTTCATGTATTCATTTTCTCCAAGAAAACATTGCTGCGGAGTTTTAAAAAATAATTAATTAATTTAACTAAACATACTTCAGAAGTTTAAGTGTTAGCTTAATATATATCAGCTTGTAACTGATAGCTAAATAACAACTAAAATTTCTTCGTATAAGTTTGCATCCGATATAACATGTCTAAAAAAGCTTGTTTTTCGTAATAATTAAACATATAATCAAGACAAAACTTTATTCCTTTAACAGTTATGTTTCGATACAGACGTTTCTTCTTCTTATTCGTAGAGGTATTTTGATATGTCGCTAGGTTCTAAAAATTTTTAAAATATTCATTCAGAATATACAATTAGTATTTGTACTAGCATTTCATGCATTTTATTTCCCCCTTCCATTTATTATTTGAAACGTATTTTGAGCAGATTCTTCGTTAAGATACCCGGACGTGGCAGGTACTTTCACAGTTAAGAAACTATCCAAAAATGCGATTTTACCTTACTTCTATTATTTATGTTAGCTCATTGTAGTAATACTGACATGTTCGATCTTTCAAAATCCGGATCTTTTATTCGCTCTCCTTCTCCTTCGTTCCTCCGATATCTATTAAGGAATGAGGTAAAAACTTAGTTTCTTAACTTGGGTATTACAAGATAACTGAGCCGGATACGTCACGTTCTGTCTGGATCCGTTACCGTCCGATATCCGCCAGTTATCAGCTCAATATCCGTCATACATTTTAATGTTAATATAAATACACATTCTTATTGCAATGTAGGTTTTTTTCAAAGAAATAACATTATGATAGTTACGAGTAGTTTATCCATGATTACTTTTTCTTTATTAAGTTTTTAACCGTAACCGCCTTCTTTGGAAATTAAATTATTCGATTAATTTTCCCCTCTCGATTTTCGGTTGATAAAATTAGTTTGAAAAAGTGAAAAATTTGCATCATGCTGCAGACCAAGAAATAATTGTTTCTTGTAATAGTTAATAATAGTTGATTATTTATCATAACTATGCTCAACTAATATTTTTATTGAAATTTTTTACATACTAATTGGTTAAAAGAACAATATTAAATTAAACTAAAAGAACTAAAACATTAAACTTTCTCCTCTTTTTTATATTTACAAGAAATAAGTAATTTTTACTTTACAATAAAGTTCAAATTTCCTCAAACACGGTACATGAAACGAGATTAAAAATTGTTCACAGTGCATCATAAACTGTTATAGATTATCATGATTAATACGTAAATTAATATTTCCTATTACTCATAACTGTTTTTGAATTAAAATTATCAACTGATTGTTGGACAGAAGATCTATCAAATGAAATGGGAAAATGTCATTTCTAAAACGCTGCACTGGAAAAGTATCATATCATTTCTAAAATGTTGCTTTCGAAAAGCAACATACAAAGTCACAGAAAAATTAACTTACGAAGAATAGTTAATTTTCCAGTGGTGGAAACAGAACCTAACGAATTGGTCGCTTTGCAGACATAAACGCCTTCATCTTCTGGAAACACTTCACCAATGCTTAGAGTTGCCACTTTGTTTTTATATTTCAAGTCAATGATGTCAGACGAATGGAGTTGCTGAAAATGTAAAAGTAGATTTATTTAGTTATGAAAACGTGCCTGGTATGAAGAAAAGCAAGCTAATATTACATTTAAAATTAGACCTGCTGAATTATAAAGTCTCTAAATTGTTTTAACTCTGGACGACTTATGGTAACTTATTTGTGGAACATAAAGCTACAAAAATCAACATAATGATAATGTCATTAAATGAAAAAAATTAATTAAAGATCTTAAATTTATTTGTGTAATTAAATTAATTTCTTCTGGTGATATTGTTCATGAATAAAATTTTAAGGCGGCCTGTAAAAGATAACTGCCATAACAAAAATCATAATAATATTAAATACATTAATTATATATGCAGGTCATCAAACTACGGTAGCTGCAGGGCTTTAAATGTGTTAAAAAACGCTGATTTTAGACATTTAATTTTGATGAAAAAGTTCGGTTTCGGTTATGGAAAGCAGTTGAGGGCTATCTGTCTCAGGGGAGAGTTGCCTTCGTGGAGGCCTTTTTAAGAGAAACTGGCTCGTATGCGAGAGTGGCTTTCTCTTTTCGCCCGTTTAAATACTCTTTTTCATTTTATCTTAATTTGCATCCTGGCCATAAAATGCGAGAAGAAATTGAGGAGTTTAGAAAAGATAACAAAAATCAGGATAATTGGTTATTCAAACTAAGGGAAACCCTACATCACGTCCTATTTTCGTGTTCAAAATTCGAAGAAATTTACATAGTTCATAAATTCGAAGAAACACACATAGTTTATTCAAAATTCAAGTTCCATGTGTCCAGTTACAAATTTAATAATGAAATTGATTTCACCATTATAGAAATATACCAATTATCAAACACTAATTATATTTAAAATAATTATCAAAATCTACTAATTATCAATATATTATGACTGAAAAACTAGACAACTTCCACTGCTTAATAGCTACTGAAAATTTATCCGAGTTCGTCAGATCGCTTTTTGATATATTCGCAAATTTTGAATGTAAAAATACGTAGCTTTTTATAAAGATTAATTAAAGCATTTATTCGTTATATTGGTTAAGCAAAGCATTTTATTGTAAGAATATAAACATTTAAATTTTATCTTTATAAAATCCTTCAATTTTGAATACTGAAATTATCTTTATAACTTATTTTGAAAAACTTCGTAAATGTAATTAGATGTCTGAAGTCGACAACATAATATCTGTGATCATTTTTATATAAATTCATATACATATGATTATCTCAATGAATTCAGCTGCTTTAAATTAAGTTTAACATTAGATTAACTCCTGGTTTAAAAAACTGACATTTCCTAAAAACACACGATACATTTATCTCTTGTTTAAGGAGTAAAACGTCCTGTCAAATTTCAATTATAGAAAAGTGTAAAATTCCCTAGAAATACATAAAGCATTTTGTCTAAAATCAGTGCTTATATAAAACTGAATTTCGCATATTCTCAAAGTTGGTGCGCTTCTTATGTACCTACTCAGGAGGTATGAATTTTCTGAAAACATACATTAGAAATACAAATAATGTTTTAAATAAAAAGTAGCAATTCTCCGAGAACTGTTCTCGCTCCCTATTTTTATGTATATTATATAAAAAACATGAACTATAAGTTTACAATATTGTCATTTAATTTATTAATTTAACACCGCGTGTCAACACGGTTAATGCGAGTCAACGTTATGAGTTTTAAGTGTCTCTCAAATAATTTGTTAAGAGTGAATTATTTGAGAATATATATTTGAGTGATGTATGATTTTTCAATTAATGGTAGATATCTTTACGCTATCCGTGTATCCATGACAGCAAGACATTTTTAGTATCCGATTCACATTTATTTCAGAAAAATAAACAAATACATATATTAGATTCTAAAGAACCGTTAAACCCAGAGAGAAATAAGGTAAAAAGGAGTACTTAAAAAAAATAGACCGTTAGATGAGTTAGACATTAAAAGTCCGATGAAAAATCCTAATGTTTTATTATACGGCGGGTGTCCAAATGAAAAGGTAAGAAATGACACTAGGAATATAATTGAAGTCTTTATTCATATGTAATCACCAGAGGTTTGAGTACAATTATGCCACTGTTTCACGAGCCGAAGGATTTCCTGCTCCCAGAATTCCTGTGGCTGTGCCCAGTCCTCAACTGTGTCCTTCAGTTCATCATCCGAGTTGAAACGCTTTTCGCTGAGATTTTTTTAGCGTATCAAACACATGGAAGTCACAGGGTGACAACTGCGGGTTGTAGGGCGGATGCTAAAGCTGTTTCCACTTGAACTTGGCCGTTACGCTTTGTATAGCCTTAAAGAAGTGGGTTATAGTGGAGTTATTGTGGCACAGAATCACTCCTCCGTGAGCAGCCCAGGGTGTTTGCTCTTGATGGACTTGTGTAGGCTACGGAGTATCTCACAGTACACGTCAGTTTACATGACGTTTACAGTCACTCGTTTACAGTCACTGTTAATCGTTTTTCTGTGCTGGAGGAATTCGATGAGTATCGGTCTTCGGGCGTCCAAAAAGATGGTGAACATCACCTTGCTGCTGACCGCACACCTTTGAATTTTATAAGGGGCGGTGACGACGCATGCTTCCAATGCATGCTGTCCCGCTTTGTCTCGGGCTCGAAGTGACGTCACCATCTCTCGTCACCGACAACGGTGCGCTCAAGGAAAGCGGGGTGTTCACGATACCGGAACAAGTGTTGCAGTGCTAACTTCATAAGCTGTTCCTTTGCGTTTCGCTGAGATTCTTCGGAACCCATTGCGCGCACATCTTCAGATAACCCAATCTGTCGTACACAATTGTCCGCACTGCTCCAACGCTGGTCCTCCACCACCATCACTGCCAACATTCGCACTGTGACACGCCGATCACTTCTCACCAGGTCGTTCAACTTGTCGATGAATTTGGCTGTGATTACCGTGTTTACCAGCCCTGGTCTCAAGTCATCACTCATACACTCCGTACCTACACAAAAACGGGCACTCCACTTTCTCATTAACTTGTCGGGCACACAGTCTTCCCCGTATACGACCACCATCCGGTGATGAATATCGGCCGGTTTAACCTCTTTCGCAGTTAGAAATCTGATAACTCCTCGCTGCTCCTCGGTCGTCGAATTCTGCACGGTGAACACAGTGATGTCCTCACACGCACTGCCGTGTCAACTAGACGGAACACACAACTGCCTGCTTCTCTCCTACGTCATGTGTGGGCGTCTGCGCATGCGCATAATCACGCCGGACACTGCACTCGCGTACAAGATGTCTCGCTACGACATTCCAAAGTGACATATTCAAATTTTAAGCGGATTGGTTGTTACCAAGTTTCTTTCCTTTTCATTTGAACACCCCTTAATATGACAATACCTGAGATAATTTACCGTATATTTTATTAGAAAAACCCTAAAATGAATAAGCTAGCTTGAATGTTTTATCATATTTCTGCATTTAATTTATAAAGATGCTTGGTATTCTTGTCAATAATTCAGTCATATTTACTTTTATGAAAATTTGCAATGCTTTATCATATTGTAAACGTTTAATATAATTTAACACATATTTCTGTTCAATTCAATAATTATTTCTATTATAAAAATTCTAAATTAAAGATAATAGTTTAATAGTCATAGCATATTGCTGTATTGCATTAGAAAGATGCACGTCATTCTTGTTAATAATTTTAAGGCTCTCATATTGAACTTAATGGAAACATTTTTTTTAATCTTAAAAATTACCTTTTAATATAACACATATAAAATTATTTGTATAACGACAGATTTTGAAGAATACAATATGAAAATAAATATTTTACAACAATATTGTCAAAATAAAGCTCTTGTACAGTAAAAGCTTACGAAATTTCTCCCCCCTCTTCCCCCCATTATGCATGCTCTTGCAAAAAGTACTTTTTATGAATCGAAATAAGTTATTATAAATAATTATTAATTATTTCAGTGAGAATCCATCATCAGTTAATAACTCTCAATTAAAAGTTTTACTCTTATATAGGTAATTAAATAATATTTAGCTTCGATACTTCAGTATTCGTCAGTTTTTCTTTGCAAAATATTTCACTTAAAAGCCATTTAAAATCTTGAAAAAAAAACCCATTCATTACCTCATCATTTTTGAACCATTCAATCTGAGGATCGGGATCACCAGTGACAACGCATTTCAGGGTCAGAGGATCACCATCTTTGATCTTGAGGTCAGTCAGACCTTCTTTAAAAGCAGGAGCAGTCATCGTTGTATCATCTGGAACTGTAAAAATTTAGTGTAAAAATTAAATTATTCAACCAATAGATTAGGAACTGAAAGGTTTGTATGACTTACAATAAACTTTAACTAATGCTTATTATATAATTCTTACTGGAAAAAAATATTATATATCTTTACATGAACATGCATACTAAACCCGTCAACATATCTATTATAATTTATCTCGAAACTGTAAACGAATGTTAAGAGGCTGTTGACTACCGTACCAGTTGGGCGGCTTACGGTTCGGTAGTTAATATGCAGCTTTCTCGCGGACAACCATAAACAATGATTCTCGAAAATAAAGAGAACCAATATACTCGTGATTAATATACTTGAATTCCCTAAATTACAGAATAAATTATTCTTATTTAAAGGACCTGCGCAGATACTTGAGATGTAGGACGACGTTAGGGAAGCCGGTTGCTACAGTCTTCGGCCCGGGTTCGAATTCTGGTGAAGGCGTGGATTTATACATACAGTGCCCTTACGGAATGTAAGCTCTTAAAATCTAATTCTAATGTAGCCAAAAGTCCTATCGAGAAGTTGATAGAAAGAGAAAAAGAAGAGAATAGCAGATCCTCGGATCCATCTTTCGTCTATACAAAATTAAGACAGAAATGTTCATCTCTCATGGATGTAAATCGGTCGTCTCTAGTAGTGTACCCTGAACAACCTTATCGGTGATGAGATGGTTAAAAGACTCATATACGTAGTATTTAGCCATTCCTAATAAGTATATTAAGTTACAGGTGCCTAGCCATTTGGAAAAATAACAGTACTGAGCAGAAAAAATAAATATTGTAAAGTTTCTATTATTTTTCCAGTAATTAAAGTACTTGAACCTATTCTTTTTTTTAATCTCTTTTTTAATACAAATACCTAAGCAACTCCAAAAATATGTAAATTTGCAGCTAACAAAAAAGCAAAATGGAAATGATGATAATGTTTTGCTCTAAAACTTGTTTCATTGTTTTCACCGTAAAGAGCTGTATTAATTGCTGTGATTATTGGTAATTTTAGATCCAACCTTAGCGATAAATTTAATTTAATTAATTCTAAAAAGAAATTATAAGTGTGAAATGAAATTTGTGAACAGATATTTCTGAGTTTGGAGTACGTTCTTGAGTTTTAAAACAGTTACTTTTCTTTTAAAAGTCTGCAAGCTTAAAATTTTTATTTAGTTTTTAATCACAAGGGAGATAAATTTTGATTGCACTTTTATAATTTTTTTAAAATTAAATTTTGAATTTACTTGAACGAAAACTTACCTGTGACAGCATAACATCTGGGTAAATTGTTAACTTTAAATCACAGGGTAACTGAAGCCAAACTTATCATATAAAATCGTTCTATCGATATAATTTTGTCATCATAAAAAATCAAATGCCAGTACTATTTATGACGTATTCCAGTATTATATTATAAAAATCAAATGCCAGTACTATTTATGAAGTATGCCAGTACTATATTATAAAAATCAAATGCCAGTACTACTTATGAAGTGAATAAATGTATAAAGAATACATAAAATATACAAAAATCTTAATAAAATCTCCTTTAAGATTCGTAAAATATACACATATACATACAGATAGGTTGAATTAAAATATAGAATTAGATTAGCTAGAAGCAAGGTACTTAAAGATGAACCAACGGTCACATGTTTACTTCTACGAATTTTAACTGTTTCTTTGATTCTTATTTTGTTAAATTAAATTTTACAAAATGTCACAACGTACTTTCCAGCTCCCTAGTCGACGTCCTCGATCTGACAGGGCTTTCTCCTTCTGTGGTTGTTTTCTTTCCGTATGGTTTTTGCACTCTCTTCGTACTGGGTGGGGAGGACCGAGATGGAGAGGCGCGGGGTGCAGGAGAAGGAGAAAGTCTGGAACCGTAGGTGCTGGATGATAAGTAATCACTTTTCTTGGTCGCTGATGAGCTACTGTAAGACGATGCTTGTGTTTGTCGTCTACAGAATTAGAAATAAAATTCCAGTTAAATTAATCAGTCTAAGTTCCAATGACTTAAAGAATTATAAATTATGCATACATTTATAAAACTAGCTTTAATAAATATATACGCAATATTTAATATTCGGAAAATTCTAGTTAAAAAGTAATAAACTTGTATTTGTATTTGTAACAATGCATTTTATTTAAATATATTAAATAAATTTTTAAAACATATACAACATGGAAAATGAAGAAGTATAAATTCCAAAAGGAAAATAATATTAATGCCATTTTCAAAAATTTAAGTGTCATGCATAAATTTATTCTCCGATATTTTATAGCAGAGATTCCCAACCAGGGAGAATTTTATACTGAGGGCCTTTCATTTTCCAGTTTTGGTATTTATCAACATTTTCTATATTTTTCTTGTTTAATTATAAGCTTTTATTTAGTTCACTCATGGCGTTTCACTGTGAGTGGAATTTCGTCATCCATTTTTAAACCACTTCCTGATAAGCTATTTAAGTTTAAATTTTACACACACAAATTTTATTTGTCGATCAGATGCAATGCGATGAAGCTGTTTTTTTTCCAAAATTCGATTTAGATTTTTTTATTTAATGTTTAAACGATTTTCCGCACATATCTGTGTTTAACGGACAAACTGAACATTTCGGAATATTACTTTTTTCAGCATCGAATACAGTGAAAAAAAAAACTTTTCACTGAAACTTGTAGAGATTTATATTTATTTTAAATAACCAGTTAAATTAAATTTTAAGTTCTTTATTGTAAAGCATCATTCCCCTAATTGTCAATGCCAGAATATTTAAATTTGGTAGTGCGCGTAAGGAATACAAATTCTACCAGTTAGAGGAAGAGTTTAGATATCGAGTTCTAGAAGGGAAAGTTAGAGAGTCTGGGAAAACTCTAGCGAGTGTTGTAGCGCAAGCTTCGGCTTAGCAGTTATTGCTGGTTACACGTGGAGTAACGGCTATTATTTTGCTGCCACTAAACTCATCAACGCGCTGTTAGGATACAGGACTGTCTGAGCCCTGTAGTTTAATTCTACTACTTGTTATTATCTTCAAATTTTAAGTTTAGTTCTACTGTTTCAGTTTCCGCCCAAGCAGAGGCGTAGTGTGTTAACGTATTGTAAATAATTTAAACAGTGTAATAAAGGGTAGTTTTAACCCTTCTTCTGTGCAGTCACTATTCTCCAAATTTCATATAAAAGATAGACAGTAGATCTTTACAAACTTATATGAAAATTACAATTTAAATTGTATGAAAATTGAATTTTTGGCGAATTTTAGAAAATAACTCAATAGTTTTCGACTATTGACATTCATGATTTTAAACTTTCAACATCTAAAAATACATTAGATATAAAGTTTTGAAATTTTCATAGTTTATAATATAAATTTTCAAGCCCTCTTTTACGCCATCTTTTAAAACAAAAACGATAAAAAATATTAATTGAGAGCTTTTCCACATATCTTTTAAAAATGTGTCGCTGTCTGCACCAGGCGGCAGAAAAAAACGTTTCTACAAGGAGAAAATATTTTTCTTCTTTTAGTTCATTATTTACCACGTCAATTAAATTTTCCCTAATTTTGAAAGAGAGCTTCTAGCAGACGAGTCCAAGGGTCCCCCACCCCTCTTCCCCTACGACTAATCTCTCCAGGGCTTTCAGCTCGCTTTATATTTTGAGTGCCAGTCTGCCGCACAGACACAATACATTTACAAACATCCATTACGTCTGCGGAATTCCAGCCTGGATCCTTGGATACGTAGGCAGCATCACTAACCACTATCCCATAGGAATAATCGTCTAGATATGGTAAAAACATAGGGCAATAAAAAGATGAGAATCACTGCTTTATGATAAATTTTCTCAAAGACCATTCCAAAGCGAGTAAATTTTTGTAATGATTTTTCTGTAACATGAATGCTACATAAAAATACTTCGACTTACGAAGAAGAATATGACGATGATGACTTGTAATCGGAAGAATACTTGCTGGAGGAATAACCAGTGCTGTATTTACTGGAATAATCAGAGCTGTACTTGCTAGAATAGTCAGAACTGTATTTGTTGGTACTGCTACTGTAACCGCCAGTCCTACTGACGGAAGAAGCTCTATACGTATCTCTCATTGGAGAGTATGTTGATCTGTAAGAAGATGTCTGTCCAGGAATAGGTGTCCCTGTAGGTGTAGGAGCGACAATGGAAGGCGTTTTCACTGGTGGACCCTTTCGATCTGTTGAGAAGAAATTACCCTTATTTTTACATCGCGAAAAAATTGAAAACATTCTCTCTTTATAGTAAAATTTTTCAGTTTTACAACTTTCTAATATTTCTAAAATCTATTTTATTTATAAAAATAAGGTACAGAAGCGAACTTACCTTCCACTATCACATGACACCAAGTTTCATCTTCTCCGAGGGGATTGGATGCCTTACAACTGTATTTTCCGGAGTCTTCAACAGTACAACCGACAATTTCGAGAGTGACGACACCATCTGCATGGTTGACATTATAGTCATACTTATTCAATTCCTTACCGTCTTTGAACCACCGCACCTGAAACAGCAATAATAATAAATAATTAATGCAATCGACAACGAAAACAACTAATAGTTTCTATTTAGAATAATTATGTTTCAAACTGTTGCCATTTTTTTCGTGAAATTGTTTTACTCAGTGCTTTATTTGTAAGAAAAAAGTTCACTAAAATACTAAGTTGCTAAGAACTTATTCCCATTTCTGTGTCTGTTCTGTTCTCTGCACATGCGCATGTAGCAGCGCACCCGAGCTGATAGCGTAGCAAGTGAATGGCCCGAGAGATAATGGCCGGTGAACGGCTTTGCGCGTTCAGTGGCGTAGCTGTATGGAGGTAAGTCTCACTTCGTATCTTCATGCGTGGCTGGGAGGAAAGGGAAACATTTGTCCCCCAGCATTGCATCTAGGGGGCATTTTCTTTCCTTTTCCCATTACATTTTGGGAAATAGGAGGGGGCCTGAAACTTTCAGCTGTTTCCAGGAGCTGAAAAACTAGTGAAGACACTAGCTACTCCCCTGTGTGTGTTCTGTCTTTAGTAATATTTCAATGTATTAAGTATTTAGTGCAAAGAGATTGAAGATCTGTGATACCTAGCAAAACATTTCAGCCTCCTCAAGAATGCAACCAGAATTGACCATTTAGATAATCTTGTATGCATTTTGGTAGCGTGATAAATATTCATATACACTAATTTGTTAAAACATAGTGATAGTAACATGCTAAAACATTCGTTTCTGAGTAATCAATAAATAGTTGCTGATTAATGCTGATGACTTTTTTTTAATAAAAATTAACAACGAATGGATGAAACCTTAAACAGCGCAGACGATCTGTTGAATAACTGCACTGTTGTCCTTATATTACTTGACTGATTCTTTGAAACATATGATTACATTATATCGCATTTTTACTAACTATCAGCACATCAACAATAACTGTTATTGACGTAAAAGGAATATTCGCAAAGGTGAGAAATCCATGCAATTAGCGTCAAGTCTTAGTTCCTTAATAACGTTCAAGGCCTGCCTTTACATCTTGGTTGTAATTAGACCAATGTCTTCGTAGTTCAGATCTTAGTAATTAATCGATGTCTAATCCCAGTCATTAGATACCCATAAGGCTGGTATCACACATCTATTTCTTTCAGACGAACAACTGTTTCAAACAATAATTTGCCACCTTCACAACTGAAACTAATACGCATGATTTTTTCCTTCCTTTCGCAAAAAAAATTTTAAGTTGTTCATATTCAACAACTAATCAGGCATCAGCGTCGAATCCTCCATCATCAACCATCATTTATACTGGAGAACTAATTTTACCTTTACGTGGTAACACCAAAGTGATCCGTAGTGATTGGCTGCTTTATATCATAACACAAAGGAGAAAAATTGTGCAAAGCAGTTGTTCTTCCTAAATGTTTTGAATGCGTTATACGACCCTTAAAATCCTGTTCGTCAGCATTTATTATGAATAATGCTTCGCGAAATGTCTTTGTTTTTCCATTTCATTTCAGGCGTCAATAGTTTCAGGAACTATTAAGAACAAATCTTATGTATTCATAAAAATTCATACGAGACGATCTCTATAGACCTAGTATTAATCTTTAATTGTGTGAATCCATATTCTGTTGCAAGAACAGCTTAAGTATTCGCTAATATTTCATACTGCCCAGGTCTTTAGATTACTACCGTATCTTGTCAGCGGAGTCTTAAACGCGACGATTTGACATTGGTTATCCCCATTCGCTATCGACGCAGTTTCATCAACTTGTTTGTCTATGAAAGGTTTACTATCTCTTCCTTTGTTAAAAATTCAGTAAGAGCTGTTTGATATTATCACCTCTGAGGTTTTCATCTCAAATAATTTCAGCAGTACTCATTATAAACCTAATCAGTACTGACAACTGTAGGGCAGGTGCTTTATGCTTTCATATCGTAATTAAAAATAGTATTGAAGGTCTCTAGTATAAGTCGAGTACAGCATAAAAGACTGAAAATCAAACGCTTGATTGTTTATGAAAAATTTAAAGGATAAATAATACACTCAAAGCTGTGTTTGTGCGGTGGATAGGGCCTGCATAAAAAATTCGTACAAAAATTAACGGGGAGCTATAAAAAAAGAGTCAGAGTCGTTTAGAATCGACTTTTTTTTTTTCAGTATCACGTAGACGGTGATCAGTTTTTGCTAGGACTCTTGTTTTACTAGATGCTTGTATATCTGTCGGTAGCCAGATATACAAGATTGAAGCTCAGTTTTTATTGATAACTTCATCAATTATGTTACAATATGATTGAAATTTTCATATACCGCATAAAAAAAATCGCACAAATAAAAAATCGCCTAAAAAGAGACTGCACAAAAACAGGTTTGAGCGTAGTTTATGTTCTTCAAACTTATATAATAAGCCCTCAACAACAACTAAATGCATTTATCTTAACTTCATATACGCAGCTATTCAAAGAGATAGTGAATTTATTGGCTAATATTTAGGACCAATTGTCTTGTTTGATTTACATATTATGAGTCATAATTTGATATATACCCATCTTCACTTCTAGTTTATTCAAACACATTGCAGTATGCTCTAGTCTGAGTTTGCGCTTCCAGAAAGAATTTATTATCCATATTCTTTCATTAATGAATATCTTATTTCAAAAGCAATAAACTTCAACTGTTTAAAATTTAATAAATTTTCATACAAAAAAGGCTGAGTTAAATGAATTTTATTAAATATTTGGAATAAGATCTTGTCTTGTTTCAGTTCAACCTACTACTTAATTCAAGCTGAAAATAAGCTTAGTTAACTGCTACCCGATATAGAAGAAGGGGGGAGGTGAATTAGAAAGAAAACTTTAATTATGAAGACAGACACAACATTTAAAATAACTGTACCGTGGGAGTGGGTCGTCCTTTCAAGCAGCAAAGGAGTTTGCACACAGATCCAGTTTGCATTATTCGAGGTCGGAGCTGGAATGTGAAATACGGGGCACTATCTGTGGGCTCTTCCCATAATTTAGGCTGTGGCATACGTTTCCTTACGGGTTCATCCAGGCGCACATGCGGGATGTCTCGTGGTATTGCTGTAAAAAAAGAAATACGTGATAATTATTGAATGTAACACTGCTGTAATAATAAGAATAAAATCCCCTCTTAGCCGTTACACAACCTTAAACACTCAACTTCAGAAATGCTAAACATTCTCCGTTAGAAGTTTTTCTGTAGCGTTTTAGAAGACTATTACTAACAATGAAAAATTTTAAAACGTATATACCGCATTTCTTCACGTATTTTATTCCTGAATTTTCAGCTTCAAGTTATGAAAATGTTTTAAATATTCGAATAATTTTCTCCTTTCTCAGCGCATTCAGAGAACAAGCTCCCCTAAATTTTAAAATGGATTCATCGATGTAGTGACAGCTTTCTTTTACTAACAAAGACAAACTTGCGCAAACTACCTATGAATGTAACGCCGAATATTTCCCTTCTAACTGTTGAACTTTATGCCAACCTAACACAAGAACTGACCCATCACAGCAAAGCATACACAAACTGTCATTCAATTTACGTTTTCACCGTATCAGTTCCACATTCACCTTCTATTATTATTCATTGGTGACTTGAGGCCTAAGGACTCACAGAGACAACGGTAAGAATCGACGAGATTCAAGCTGCAAAGAAGTAGAAATAACGGTATCTTGTTAGATATTGTAATTTTATATTGCTATGTATTCTTGTTCGAATGTAGGTTTCTTTTAGACAAATAATATTGTGACAGTTACCTGTAGTTTATCCATGACTACTTTTCATTTGTTAAGTTCTTACTGTAACTGCGTAGGAAACTAAATTATTCGCATAATTTTCCTGTCTCGATTTTCGGACGATAGATATATACATATATACATGATGCCAATGACATTATGCAGACTAAAAGCATCAGATTATGACATAAATGCATAAATGTTACAGATATAGACAAGCAACAAGAAGTAGGAATTCGGGCTAAAAGAATAGACATTTGATGAAAGATTATGCATTAAAGTCAAGCATGCTTTTAGCACTGAACAGAGTTAAACGTTTTTAAGAAATGTAAAGTATTAAAAGATATTTATTTATAATAAAATAATATGTTCATTCTGACTTCCTTCTTAATAATCCAACTTCACTAATAAATTTTCTTTAATATAACATATCCATAATTATTTAATTATAAAATTCAAATCATACACACACTGAAAGGCTTTATTAATATAAAGAGTGTAACCAGCTTTTTTCTTTCTATTTAATGCATAAGTTGAAATAAAAAATAAAGTTTTCAAACTGTTTTATATTTCTGTAAAACTTCAATATTCTAACTGTAGTTACTTTAATAATAAAGTTTATTTTACCTTGTACATTGAGGAAAACTGGTTCTTCTCTGAAACCGTAACTGTTTTCCGCTCTTATAATGTATTCTCCCCGATCCTCTGTCTTACATCTATTCAGAACGAAGTAATAATCGTCATTTTGGTATCTCTTCATGTACTTAACACTCTGTTTCAACTCATAGCCATCACGATACCTAGAAAATTGTAAGAAGCCATGTGTTATAAGTAAGACGGCAAAGCAACTGGTAAGGTATATGTAAAGCAAAAAATTAAAAATTTTTTTTAAGAACAATACTGTAGTACAGTAAACTGCGCTATTAAACTTGTTTTCGTATTATTCGGTAATATATGTTTTTAATAAATGCTTTAATCATAATATGTTATAAATGGAAAAAAGAATTTTGAATTTTCATGGAAAAATATCTTTAACATTTTGAAACATTTGAAATCTTAACGGAAATAATTTTTGCTTACCATGAAACAGTTGCAGGGAAAGCTGCAATGATACGGCAGTAGAATTTGGCTGCTTGTCCCTCGTAAACAAATGTGCTTTGAGGACGAATAACGAACCTGGGCGCCGCCTGTCGACGATCTATTAGAAACGAAAAAGTCCATGTTAATATTCCAAAATTTCTGAAACTAGTTTATTTGCATCCTAGTTTTAAATATATTAAAGGGCCGTATTAAAAATTGACTTAATTATATAGTAATTTATAGTTTAGTATAGTATTTAAAGTATAATTTTATATACAGTAGTAGGAACACTTACATTATTATTAAATCTGAGGATATCTGATGAATTCTGAGCTTGTTTCTTTACCAATTCGTAATTACGTTAGAAGAAACAGAATGCCAATTTGTCCTTCTTTTATATAACTATTTACACAATGCATGTACGTATGATAGTATTTACATATTTTATCTTTTGGTATAAAATAGCCTGGAGAGTGTATTCCCAACATTTTTTTTTTGGATCGACCTCTTTTAAACGAATGGTTCTCTTCATCGATCCCTTAATTTTTTCTCTTGTAATTTACAGTATATAACATAATCGTAATGAAAATAGTTGCATATGAATAACTTAAAGATAGCAATTATATTATAAATATCAACAAAAGTTTTGAAAAAATGGTTTAAAAGATTTATGTTTAATTATATTTTGCATTATTTTTACTTTTAATTTTAAAATATAAACAGGTTCTCAGGAAAAAATTACAGATTCTTATTGCACAAAATTTCGATTTTAATTTATGTGATTTTTTTAATGTTTGGCTTAAAATCGCTTAATTTAATTTTTAAATTGTCTCGCTCAGAAATATTCAACATGTTTCTTGGTCTCCATTTCAGTTTGCGTACTTAGTATTATTTTAATTGCATTTTCTTGTGTTCATGTATTTTATTTTATAATATTGCTCTTATTGCATAAAAAATTTACATATTTAAAAACAATTTACTGATTTTTTAAAATATATTAAAAAATTTCAGGGTATTTTTCTCCTATATGATTTCTTTCCTTGTTATGTAATACAGCTTTATTTAAACAATCAATTAATTATCAATTTTATTGAAAAATTATTTTTGTAATCAATGGGATCTTAATTATGCAAGCCAACTGCCGTTGCATATTCGGTTATCGATACTTGATTCCCACTGGCCCCTTCTACAATTTCATCAGTCTTCAGAGGGTCAACTTCAACCTTATTGAGAACCTCTGGCCAGAGCAATAAGTGAATATAGCACAAACATTTAATAAACAAAAGGATGGTTTCATAACGGTTTTTCGGATTTGATTAATTACTTCAATAAACACCGTAATCGTAGAAAAAAAAACTTAAATAGTATAGCTTATAGTTCCCTGAGAAGTTTGGCACAGTAGATACGGCTTATGTGATCACAGTTAATACAAAAATTACATCGCTTGTCGTGACCAAAAATTCGGTTAATATGATCAAAGTGTTATACGTTACATATTTTTAACTGAAGTAGAATTGCCAAATAAGTTCAAAATTGATAATAAAAACTGCCAAATTAGGGATTAAGTCACCAAACAGTGTGGTTTCGATTTTAGTCAAGCATTTCAAAATAGGCAAAATGATAATCTAGTTCGACGTAGATTTATTAATAATTCTATCCATTTCGAAATTCTCTTCTAATGAAAGATGCTCTCTGATTATTAAGATAACGGGTGTAGTATCGATCAAATCACATACAGAAACATAATGAATAATTCACAAATCAACCTATGCATTATAAGCAATTTATTACCAAACTTTTGCACTTTCATAATTAAAATGCTGGGTAAGTTCCTATTTATATGATTCTGGTTAAATTTATATTAAATTATTTAGTCCACTCTTATTTTGAAGGATATTATTTCTCGTAAATTAATATTATCATTCAATTAGTATTATTAGTATAACCGTAGACCAACGCGATGACATTAATCAGCGCCTACAATAACATGTAAATTTCTTCGTTATTTGGATAGTTCTACAAAATGCTTAATGGGTTTTAAGTTAAAAAGGGGGACATATGTATAAAATGTACCAGTTTCATAGCCAAGTATTATTTGTTTATCGCATTCCTGTTTTTTTTAATTTCCTACTAATCCACATAATAACTGGTGATTCTCATCTTAAAAATCGATAATCTTTGAGCATATATTTTGGAATTTCTAGTTAATGTATAGAAAAACTGGAATTTCCTACAAGCGTCATTATTAATTTCGTAATACTCTTGTAAGAAATTCCAAACAAGCCTCTCTTAGATACTCGTGGTGTAATGGTCAGCATGTATACTTAGCTAAGAGGTTTTAGGTTTCATTCTTGGCTAATGACAGGGCAGGAGTCTTGTTTGGAGAAAACTGATTGATTTTACAATGGTGTATGGACCAAAATGGGATGTAAAATAACTCATCATTGTCTTGACGTGGCCGACTAGATCCACCTTTTCTCTTGTGGGGTTTTTAATTCACAGTTCAATAATCTAAAACCCCAAACACTAATAAGCGAATAATCGCTTAAGTGTGTGAACAGAGACGTAAGATTAAAGAAGGGTTAACTACACTTTATTTATCAAAATGAATACAACACAATCAGCTCCTAACTCGGAGCGTACAGCAAAGCCTCCACCTGGGCTTGAACTTTAATTAATATGAAATTAAACTTAATAAGCTTAACTAAAGCTAAATGAAAGCTATAGCTGAAGCTATCAAGATTCTAAGTAGTTGGCCCCTAAATCTTAATTAAGTCGGCAAAGCCAATCAAGGGCCTAAAGTACGGCCGCGCGCTAGTCAGGAACACGGGCTCTCTAACGAAGTCGGTGAAAACATCGACTTAAATACTATTCTTACTCATTTGAATTAACCGTGTTTCTAAAAATACATTCTGGTAGGAAATTGTAAGCAGAAGCTAGAAGAGACAGGAACTTAAAATAACTGTTATGAAAATGAGGATAAATCTTACACTCTTCAGCTGCCTTATAACTGTAAGAATAAAAAAAAATGAAAGCCATTCTACTTAGGCGGATTCTACCTAGACCAAACGGAAGTTATGAGAAGGCCAAATGGAAGTCGAGAAGTCGAGTTACGAATCTTGTAAAAATTGTTTGATTCTTGCTATTAAAAAATTCTAACGACTCTTACACTTTAATGATAACGAAGTCTCAGTATTTCTTATAAGTATTTCAAAGGGAAAATTATATTAATATTATGTGAATAATGTTCAGTGCATAAAAATATAGCTTACCGAAGTAAAATTCTCTGATTTTATAGCGTTCTTCGTGCAGCTTGCGCAGACAACTGTAGTTGGCGATGTGACCCAAAGGAATGACACAAGAAAACCAATAATCTCCCTTAAATGGAAATTTAGATGTTTATTACATTGAAATTCACTTTCATGTTACATGATTGTACAAAACAACCAGCAACATCATTTGTATTTGGCTTCAGAAAAATGACCCTTTCTTAAATTTTGTTTACTTTGAAAAAGTTTTCAGTTTAGTTGAAATTAAGCTAATATGATGATACGGTGCAACAAAACTGCATTATGAAAAACAAACGTATTTTTTAAAGTTTGAAGGAGTAATGCAACTTACATATCTTGCACGAATGCGGTCCCTGAATTTGATGTACCTGTTCCTTTCGATAGGTGTTGTAGGTGCCTCGATTTCTCCCTAAATAAGTATAAAAAGTAATTAATAATGAATACGAAACTAGTGATAAATTCAATTTTTTAATGTAGAGAAAAAAAGACTGAAAATAAAAGGAACTTGCCTTCAGCCAGGCATGCTCAAGACACTCATGCGCTGTCATACGCTTGCTAAAAAATAAAGAGTACATATAATTAGTTTCGCTCAATAAATAAAAATAATGGATGATTCTAGAACAAGCAGTAGGTCAAGATGAGTTTATTTCAAAATGAAGTTTATAATGGAGACATGATGGAAATTTTAAAATTCGTAGTTTACCTTACGGAAGACAAAGACTTTAAATCAAATATTTAACATGCATGCAAGGAAGAATGGAGAAGAAGTTGAATTTAGAGGCACATATAGTCTAAACATTGCTTAAAAATAATTAGTCTCGTTCACTGCTGTCAAAAAAAAAATCTTAAATCTTTCACATTTTATGATGTGAAATGATAAATACCAATGCGAGGGGCTAAATGTAATATTTCACGAAGCTCGGATAATAAGCACTTCGATTAGGAGGATGCTGAAAATAACTACTGTTCTAAACGAAATTAAAACGTTAGTGAGAATGTTCCATTAGTACACGTAAATTTAAATTACTGTTTAAGTTTAAACTACACTTTTAGCTGTAATTAAACTATCCATTGTTTTTTGCATTTCTTATTTCTCTTTAAAAAAATAAATTACATTTACAAAAATAAATTACAGTATGATTCTGAAATATTTTTACTTATGAATCAGAATTAGGGAAATGTTAAGAAATATTAATTGGCTCATTTATGAAATTTGATTAGCTCATTTTTGAAAACTACATTTTGATTGGAGGCGGGGATCCTCCTGTTGGATTCTCATGGAATGGTCAAAATTCATCTGGGATGAGCTGCAAGAATTTTTGTAGATAATTTCCTAAAATGTTTTATTCTTCCGTTTCTCGTAGTTTAAGGAAAAAGTATCAAATCAATGGAAATTTAATTAGTAGATATTAATTCCGTTGAGAAATACTAGTACAGAAAGTACAAAATCTAAAATGATTACATATTTTATTAATGAGAACATTCAGGTATACAAAGTGGTTCAATTTACTATAAAATACGCAAAACCTTCGTATTTTAGCCTAATTCTACAGCAGAACAGCCTTCTCACCTTCAGATTTTCATTGATCATTTAAATAACATTAAAATATTTAAATTAATTTAAACTACAGATATTTTTATTCATAATTGCAATCGATTCGGGTATTGTTATTAAGAAAAATATTTATTATAAATTTACACAATGGGCAAAATTATAGACTCAGATTTTTATTTAAAATTTGAAGTATTTCTCACATTTATCTAATTTGCGACATCTATATTCATTAATGTTTTTTAAATTCCATTTTATTGTAACCCATTTCTTAAATTTCAAACAATATAAGTACCAAGATTGTATTATGACTTTCTAAGAAGTTCTTTCAAAATTTAAATTGAAAAGAAAATGGCATTTTGTCTTACATTACAAATTTCGGATTGCTATTATGTTTTAGTTCCATTAGAAGTTACACAGCATTTTAAAAATATTTCGTTTATAAACAAAACTATTAATAAAGTCTTGTTTCCTCTTTTTACCTCTTTGTTTAGAGAACTAAATTTTATTATTAAAATTTTATTTTCGTATCAAAAGAAATAACGAATAATTCATTTTAAACTTTTTATGCTATTAAAACTTTCCAAATTTTGAAGAAATCATATTTTTTATGTTTGAAAGAAATATTATTAAATATTTTTATTTTGAAGAAATGGTATTTTTTATTTTTTATATTTGAAATTTTGAAGTCAGAATTTTGCATTTAAAATTCAAAGCATCTTTTTTAAAATACTAATAGAAACTAAATATACTAGAATCCTATTTATTCGAATGAATCCGTTATTATAAAATTGCTTTTATATTTTATTAAATTTATTAATATATTTTATATGTTCTATTTACTTTATGAAACACTGAATTAGCTCATTTTTGAAAATTTCATTTTGATTGGGGGTGGGGATCCTCATGGAATGGTGAAAATTCATGTGGGATGTCCTGCAAGAATTTTCGTAGATTTTCGCCCAAAAGATTTTCGTAGATTTTCGCCTAAATTTTTCGCCTAAAAGGTTTTATTCTTCCGTTTCTGGTAGTTTTAGGAAAAGTATCAGATCCGATGAAAATAGGTATTTAAGGGCTCAAACATTAAATTACTATAGTTTGATATGTTAAAATGGGCACTTTAAGGACATTTCTTTACCCCAGACTATGACTCATAACCACAGTAACCACTGCTGCGAGAAAAAAGGTCGAATCTTCTAATCCTATTTTTATGTTAGAGACTATACTTTTGCACACACTTATTTAAGTTGTAACGTTGTAAAGTACTTATGAGAAATTCGAAAAAATTAAGAAGTTCCCTTAAAAATTTTAAAACGTTTGATTTTCGGCTTTACCGACTAATACTAGCTTACATAACTTTATCGGTTAAGCAATATTTCAATGAAGCAGGATTTTAGTGTATATAAATTTATGCATATACCCATTAAAGTTTAAGATGTTATCGCGATTTAAAAATTTGGCAATAATACTAACTCTTTGCTCCTTTGTAATAATCTGCGGATGAAATCTTTTCCTTGGTCAGAAACTTTAGCAAAGGCATCTTCATCGAAATCCCAGTCACATGCTCGCACGTTCTTTAGGGTTTCAATGTCGTTTTCTCCGGCGAAAGGAGATAAACCACTCAGTCTGAGAAGAGAAAAATAATTTAATAATACAACTACTCTTCACTTATTACAATGCAAAAATTCAACAAGTGACGCCACGAAGCTGAGAAGATAAAATAACGACTGCGACGAGTGTTTTAAAATGGCTATTTTATTTATTTATTTATTTATTAGCACTATACAACATAAATGCGAGAAAACATATAGAAAATATAGGAATCAAAATATTCATATTTCATTTTAAGTGAGTTTTACTATTGTTGATAATAATTAATCTTTAATAAAATTAAAAAAATTCATAAAACAAAATTACAAATTTAAATTTCTGCGCAAAGGCAAGATTTTAAAGAAGATGGACTTGTGACTGATGCTCCCAAATTCAACCGAGTTACTGAAAATTTACGTCAAACTAAGATTGTAAACTTTATATCTAATTTTAAATGGTTGACTAAAATGGGAACTAAGCTGTTTGGCGACTTAATCTCTTACTTGGCTACACTTTTCTGTAACTCGGCAATTTTTATAATGCATTTGTAACTTATATAGAGACTCTATTATCTTTTATTTGGCGATTTTACTTCGGTTTAAAAAAATACTTTACTTCGGATTTTATTATATAATATTTTGATTATATTAAACTAATTATTGGTCCTAATAAGCAATGTATTTTCTATGTTTTCGTATACATACGGTTTGGACTTCGGCAATTCGAAAACAACATCTAAATAATAATATTATCTACGATTGCATTAAACGGCGTCTACTGTAATATAATAAGATTTAAAAATCATACTTACAAGACGTAAGCTAATACGCCAACAGCCCACATATCTGTGTAAAAGCCAACCGGTTCTCGTTCTACTATTTCTGGTGCAGCGAATTCAGCAGTTCCTGTCGAAATCTTAACTGGTTCGTTAGGATCCAACTTCGTTGCCAATCCAAAATCGATAACTTTGATGTTGGTGCTATTTTTTGTCTGACACATGATGTTTTCTGGCTGAAAATTGAAATTGATACGTTGTAAAAATTAGCTAATATTAGGACACTTGTCTCAAGTGAGAGGTTAATTTCAGGACAATGTTTTATTCAACACAGCTTTACATCGAGAGGTTAATTTAAACACATGTCGAGTATATCGATAAGTAACTGGAAATTTTATTAACAATTTAAACTCTATGTTACGTTAGCTGTAAAAAGGTGCATACCTTAAGGTCCAGATGAATGATGTTCTTCTCATGCATATGTTTCACAGCTTCACATATTTGCCTCATGTAATTTATGACCTCAGCCTCAGACATTGTATAGCCGTCGGATGTTATGCGCTCAAATAGTTCACCACCAGACATGCTGAAGGAAACACGAATTATTTTAGGCTTCGAAGACAATAATTTATAATTTTCAAAATATATATATATTTGAAATAAAAATAAATTATATAATAATAATGGACACCCTTTGAAAGAAATAATTCAAAACAAAACAAAGCATTTATAATATCTCAATTTCTGAATTTAAAACTATACAAAATACTTACAATTCGTAGATGAGGATCATTTCGTCATCTTCCTCAAATGCATCATGCAGCCGAATGAGTTTTGGATGATGGAGTTGGTTCATGATATCAATTTCTCTCTTAATCATGGTTTTCTCCAATGGATGAGACACGGGAATGAATTTCGCCGCAAATACGTGACCAGAAGATCGCTCCCTGCATCGATGAACAACGCCGAAAGCTCCTCTGTACAAAGAAATCAATTAAAAAAATTATTTACACTGGTTACAAACAAATATATAAACAAACAAGTAAACAAAAGGAAAACGTTTTAATGGTTATTACTAAAAAGTAACTTCCTTTTACTTTTATATATGAAATTATTTCTAAATAAATCATCATTTACTTATTCGATTTGTTTTACTGAAGTGATTGATATACAGGGAAATCATAAAAAAGCTTCCCGATATGTAAACCCTTAACGGCCTGTCTGCACGATCAATCGAAATGAAATTCTAGATATTGTTATTTGAAGATATACGCTCCATATTGTGATTATTTAAAACACTAGAGCTCTCACAATTCCGATTACAGTGAAAAATTTCTAAATTTTCGAATGGTAAACACCCACTTTTTTCTTACGCAAACTGATCAGCCAATTGAGGGGCAATAAACTGAGTTAGAACGATAGACGTATGACGAAAACTGCTGGCGTTAAACATTTAGAAAGAAGAGCATTGTGAATGACCAATGATAAAACGAGAGGAGACGGAAAAAACTTTTATTGGAATTTCAAGTTTTCAATGTGTACAACGTTTCAAGACAGAGACATTTACCGCAAATATGCAGTTTTGTGGCCTCCGCGATCGCCCACCCTCACTCCGATGGATTTCTGTTTCTGGGGTTATCTAAAATCTCAGGCTTGCACATCAAATCCACAAGATTTGTCACAATTAAAAGACGCCATAAAAAGGAGAAGTTATACAGATGCGATGTTACGTTCGCCATTGATATGAACAATCTCCCGCATGCATTATCGTCGGCGCCGGTTGAAAACTTTAATTCCAATAAAAGGTTTTTTCCTTGTTCTCTCTTGTGTTGTCACAGGTTCTTTACAATGCTCTTCTTTTCAAATGTTTTACGCTTTGTTATATCCCGCAACATATAAATATCGCTCCAACGCTATTTATGGTTTTCAATGCGCTGATTAATTTGCGCAGCAAAAACATTGGTGCTGCGATTCGAAAATTTCGAAATAATTTCATCGTAACGTAACTGTGAGAGCTCTATTTATTTTAAATCGTCATAATCTCGATGTTCAGATAACAATATCTGAAATTTCATTTGGATTTGTTGAACGGATAGGCCGCTAGGGGTTAATATATCGCGGAAATATTTTTATGATCACCCTGTATGTGCAAGAAGGAAATCAATACATTCAAAGAGAGAAAGATGCTATGCAATGGAAATAGTAATAAAACAAATCGCACTTACACTCCGATTTCCTCAAGGATGTCATAGTAATCGTAGATATTGGATGTCTTGATGCCAACAGGCTGGGGAATGTATTTTGAATCAATATCGAACACTGCAAAAAAAAGTCCAAATGAACTTGCAATAAATAAATAAATAAGGCAATCTTTAGAGCAAAAATTTAGATAATTTTCTCAGTTAAGTTTTGTAATCTAAAAGGTTTAAGGTTGCAAAAATATATTCCATATCAATAATCTATGTAATCATCTAGCTTTCAGCAGTGTGTGAATTTCAGATTTGTTCAGCTATAATGCTATAATGTTCTATAATATGTTCAGTTATAATGTCTACATATGTTCAGCTATAATGTTCAGGTATTATGGTACGTACTAATATTCATAAAAAAATAGTAAATTATTATAAAAGGCATCAAATTCGTTTAGATGGGATTTGAAGATTCATTCTCCCTCCTCCCCCCATCGAAAGTATTCAAAAGAGATTTTAGAATAATTTCACACATAATTCAAATTATTAACAAAATATACACATTACATTTTTGTCAATGTATTTTAAAGGATTCGTAACATTCGTAATAATTAGTGCTCTATTAAAACATTAGAAAATATTATTTGATTCGGAAGACACTGAAAATTAAAGAATTTATTAATTATCAAAACGAATTTTATTTGTAATGATACATTCAAGCTTCATTTAATTAACGATAAAGATTATTTCGAATTTTGATTGATTCGCTATTTATATTAAATTTTATTCTGAATTTTACGCTTTTGAATATGTGATATTATGATTATACACTAAGTGACCAAAACTTATACGATAAAAGATTAGTTGTTCCGAGCCCATTGTAGTGAGTCACAGATAGCAGCATAGTACTATGGTTCTGGAAAAGCAATTCACAAATTCTGTAGAGCAGACTGCAGTTGAATTATACTGGAAACTCTAGTTTCAGGATAATAATCGTTTCGCCACCATATTCCATTAATGGTACCAGAACTTTACATGGCAGGCTTAAATCATGATATTAAAGGCAATGGAAATTTCCTTGACAAGTATGCTGGCAATTTAGGACCAATAACTAGTTGTGTTATCTTGTCGCAATACCCTTTCATTAACAGGGTGCTCCACATTCACAATGAGAGGCAAGTTGTGTGCAAAAATGTCTACGCAGCCTCCTATCTGTCAATCACTACTTCAAATGAATATACAAGTTTAGCGAAAATCACAGAACTGCACCTCTAGCTTGAAAAATACTTTGCAGACAGAAAGGTTTCATGATTTTGATGAGCTTGCTTCACACTTTCTGCATCCATCAGCCCAGCATAAGAGGAATATTATTTAAATCAGACTATTTTATCTGTTTCTACTTATACTATTTGATGTAGACACTAGATTAATTCTACTGCCTTAATCCGATTTCTTAAACCCTCTTCCAGCCTTTGAGCTCCCAAACGATAAGTAAATTGTGTAAGCAGCGAGACACGATGCCTTTTGGTTAATAAACTTTTCGAAACATAATAATGACTAGAAATGCGCTTAAAAACTTCATTATGTTCGGTTCACATTGAAATTTATACGGATTTTAAGCACTGCAGCACGTCTGCTCGTTGCTTCGCTCGCGACAACAAACAAAAACTTGCCATATGTCCGGTTCATTCTCTCAATTAAGGGGATGAAAATATCCTCTGTACAATACTCATGGCAAATTTTTGACGCTTGTAGCTCTGAAAAAACTGTAAGTGTTCCAGTATTCTTTAACTCATTCTTGCGACACAGACTATTATGCCGCATTCAAAATCAAATGATTTTAGGATGTTTGTAGAGACATTAGGTATTTTCGAAGCAGGAAAATCGAAGAAATGAGCAACGCCTTCGCCGGGAATCTAACCACGGACCTCTCGGTTACGCGTCGAGCATGCAGACCACTACACCATGAAGGCATGCGAAGAAGACGGGAGAAATATCTTATATACTCCCCCTTTTAAAGGGCGACTGGGGTTTTGGGGACCCAATCGAGAAATCGTGGTGGTGGAGAATCATCATCCACCACCTTTTTTAGTTCGGGCGCCAGTGTAGAGATATTAGGTATTTTCGAAGCAGGGAAATCGAAGAAATGAGCAACGCCTTCGCCGGGAATCTAACCACGGACCTCTCGGTTACGCGTCGAGCATGCAGACCACTACACCACGATGGCATGCAAAGAAGGCGGGAGAAATACCTTATATGTTTACATGTAAAAAAAGTTAGATCTATTCTAACTGTTATTCGCATGAATTTTGATCTTTTACTGCATTGTAGTAAGAGAAATAAATGGATAATAAAGCGCAGCATTAATTCCTTTCAGAATTAACATTTTCTTTCTTAACGCAAAAATGCGGTAAACAGCACCCCTTAAAATTTAAATTTAAAATCGAGAATAAGTTTAATGATTATTTTTGGTGCACAGTACGCTTAATTTGAGGAACACTCATTAGTAATCTGAAATAATATTTCCAGCATGAAAGGTTATCTTACCAAACTGGTCATAATTGGTTATAGTTCCTTCAGATCTTCCACGTATTTTCCTTCCTTGTGCGTCAACTAAAAATAAAATTATAAAAATTAAAATGAAATCCTCACACTAGCTCTGAGTGCAAAATTTACCTTTCAGGTGATTAAATTTTATTAAAAAATTATAATAATTTACCTTGCTTTCGCTGGGCTTTCTCTTTCTTTGATGCTGTAATTAGAAAAAAAAATGAATAATTTAGTATTCAGTTTATTAGGCAAAAAGCATATCTCTTAATATATATATATATTCATTCATTTATTACAATGTGCATTATATATATATATATATGTGCATATATATGTGCATTATATATATATAAATTCATTCATTCATAACTCTGAGATGCATATATATGTATAAATTCATTCATTCATTAATTACTTTCAAAGCAGTTTTACAGGGAATATACGTATAGCATTAATTAATTTGCAATCTTTTCGGATCACATGTAAAAAATAACGTAACAAATTTAAATACAGAAATACGAAACTGGTCTTGAAAATATTAAACTAGAAAGAACCATAAAAATACTAACTAGAACAAACCATAAAACTATTTAACTAGTTTAAACCAGAAATACTAAAGTTAAGCGGAAGAGAGTTTCACATATTTTCCTAAATTAGTGTGTTATATGAGCTAAAAATTCAACAAAGATAACATAATATTATTCTTTTTTAGTAAAAGTAAAACATAAGAGTATAGGTAATGAAACTGTGCTTATTTATAAATTAATCGTTAACTTATAAGTCTGATTTGAAGAATTTAATAAAAAAAATTCCCAAATTAGAATCAAGTTAATTACGAAAGCATCTCAATAAAATTTAGCTTAAAATACTGTCTGCTTGCATAAACAACTTTAAAATCATTTTTTTATTTAACTTTATGCTGTTAAAATATACTGTCAAAGATTTAAAAATTGCACCTTAGAAACAGTAACGTTTTGCTAAAGAAGTCAAGCACCTGTCTTTGATCAGTTGCTTTTAATAGAAAATGCGACTATTATTCCCCAGAGTGAACATTTGCGAGAAAACTGCCATTCCCTGGTGAGAAATTTCATCTCAAAGAGCATCTTTTATGACCGTCTTATTCACAAATGCAACGAAAGGATAAAACAATATTCCAACAACTGAATTTTATGAAATTATCCAGAAGGTCTGGAAAAGCCGTTAGAAGGAACACATTGCAGAAGGATAAAAAGTAATCTTTTTGTTTTTTTCTCCCGATTTCGATTTGTTATGAATTCAATTTTACACTTTGATATGTAAATGGTAAACGTTAAGCAATTGGTAAACATTTCCAGCATTAACAGAATCATTACACACTAGAATACAACTATTTATGGGCGTATTTAAAAAAATATTCAGATAAATTCAAAAGCTTACGTTGAGTCATTATTGGTGCTGTTGGTTCGCTTGGATCGCTTCTACCAAATAAATTCTCAGCGTAAACTCTGAACCGATATTCTTTATTTGGATTCAATCCAGTAACTTGATGGAGTGTTAACCTTTCAAGAAAATCAGTATGTTACATTTATATTTAACGGCATAGAATATAATTAAATACATTTGAAAACATAAGAAAATCTATGCAATTAGGCAAAGCAACAACGTTATGTTTAGTGTAGATTTTAACCTATTAAATCTAGCTATTTAAAGCAGCTGTTAAACAATGATGGTGTACCTAGTATTTCCGCAACGAATCCAGCTAGTCATGGGGGTCTCTTGTTTTTCAATGAGGTAGTTATGAATATGAGATCCACCATCCCATGCTGGAGCTGTCCAGGTGAGTGTCACCGAGTCTTCCGTTGGCCGATCAGCTTTAGGATTCCTAGGTTTGTCAGGACGATCTAAAGGAAGAAGTGTAAATTTATAGTGTTTCATGCTATTAAAAATATGTAAGCATACTGAAATTTTTATTTTAGAATAACGCAAGTATAACTTAATTTACATATGCCTGAAACTATATGAATGCTTTCGATATTAACAAAAAATATAGTGATATGAAAACTGGTATACTGATTTACACGGTCATTGAAAACAAATAACAGTAGATAAACAATTTACATCACCATTAACACGTAAAGCAGTATTTCATCTTTCAATAAAAGCTAATTATTTTTCTATATCACTGCTTCCAGTAATTTTGCAGACATATTTTCCAAACTCTGTTTCTCGCAACTCGTAGCATAACATATCTAAGATAGTTTCAAAGACGGCAGTAATTCTTGAAAGCAGTTCATTATACATATTCGATCTTTTATACAGTCTCAAAAAGAAAAATATCTGTTTATAGGAGTTTAGGGAACAAATTGTTTCCAAGCGCATTGTTACCAATACTTTTGTTTGGAAAACAGGACGTAGCTTTGTGGTATTTATGTTTAAGTTTTACTAATGAAATGTTGGTTTAATTTACTTCTTTCCTTTATGCGCTTCTTCGCCATGAGATTAGCTCATTCTATAATTTATGTACATTTGAGTGGCAAGCAGTTTTTAATATAAAGTTTTAGAGAATTACGAATAGCTCTGCGAGAGTTTTGTCTATTGCTGTTTTACCGATTAAAGCAGTCTTTTGGCGAAAGCTGGTTTTGACACAAATACTGTAGACTAAAGATAGTTTCAGCTTTGTTAAGTCGTATGTTTGAATTTCTGTTATAGTCTGAGAGAAGCTTGTAGTCTTTAAACAGGTTATATTAAATTATTAAATTTATACCACTCGTGATAATAGTTTGTGTTGAAACCAGGTCCTCTTATGGATTAAAAACAACAAAGACTTGCTGTTGTTTCATGTCATATAAGCTTGTTAGACCCTAAGAGATGCAATGTGCAAATTCAAGTAACAACTAATAAATCGGTTAAATTCATGTTACTCTTCAAGGTTTATAATTCTTCAAGGCAGTTTTGCACAAAAATTGTGTTTGGCGAACAGAAAAAGATGCCAAAAGTCCCAAGCCCAACTAAACACAACGGTGCTTTCTGAGTGGTTGAATTTCTATAGTTCCCTGCAGGGTTTAGGCAAAGAATATGTACTGTTAAGAAGGAAAACTTCGCAGAAGCAGAAGTGGCTCCCTTCCAACGAAAAAGGAAACAACTGCGCATGCGTGAAATATCTGTCGCCAAAAAGCGCCAAAGCTCGAAGCTGAATGTCGAAGGTGGTTTGGACAGGTTCGACCGTTACGTTTAGCAAAAGTTTAAACAAAGAATAGGTTCTTTGGTTTCAAGTAGCGATATGGACAATGAAAGTTCAACAGCCAGTGAAAGTGAAACTTCACCTAATATTTCATTATTTCCGAGTTTAAATTATCGCGACAAGTCAAAGAACGATTCATAGTCGGCTAGGCCAAAGAACCGGCATATCACAGAGAGGAAATTCTCGCCAACAGATTCCGCCGCCAAATCCCTTGGCGAATGTTCCCTTTTCTTTGTAGCGGCGTTGCAGACAAAGTGGTTTACATTACGTCTATGGAGCCTTTCATTCTTTACATAGAGGTTCTTTGGTTTAGGCACTCGCGGTGCCTTCGGTTAGCTTTTCATTCTACTGTATTCCAGTTGGTATCCATATAACGAGCGCGAATTTTCAAATCTATGATAAGCAATTGGCGCCTTTACGTACTCGGCGCCCTGTGCTGCGGCACAGGCAGCACCCCCCTGGAACAGGCCCTGATCCGAACCGTTCTCTTTTTCTTACAAATTATATACTACACCTTTAAAGTATATTATATTTTCTTGGATACCTTTTTTCGTATGCCATTGGTTACATTAAAGCACTGTCAATAAATCGCATGCACATCCCAAGACTGCATTTGCTTTCACAGTAAATCGCATATGAAGTAATTGAAATCAATATTAAACTGTGCTGCTGAGAAAAACATATTGTACATTATTTTATTGAGAAAAAATTAGCTTATCTATCAATCACTTACCACTAATTTTGATTTTAATGATGGCAGAATCCACTCCAAGTTCGTTTGAAGCCTCCAGACGATAGGGTCCATTGTCGTCGCTGCTGACATCGCGAATGATGAGTACAGCATGCCTTTCAGATGTAATGACGTCATAATGATGGCCTTTCTCTATTTCTTCTTCGTTTCTAGTCCACTTAATCGTAGGTTTGGGATATCCAGTAAATGGTATCTTTAGAGTTATATTTTCACCTTTCTCAAACTGAGCCGTATCGCGGAATCTTGGAGGCACGTTAATATGAGGTGGACCTGAAATATTCCCATATTTTATTTTCCGTTAATAGACGTTCACTTTTAAATTAAAATGAAATAAATCAGTTGTTATTAGGTTAACACAGAAAGTTCGAAGAGTTACGCGTTTAACATATTTAAATAAAATACAATTAAAAAACAGGTTTTTATAGAATAAGCTTTTGCTTAAAATGATATCATAATTACTGGGCTAAAAGGAGAAAAATAACTTATCACACAGTTTAATGGGAATAATAGATTAAATAATTCTATTTGAAGAATTTTATATTGCGAATAATGAAGGCGTGGGGAGCCTAAATAATGAAATACGAATATAATTGCAATATGAAATGTATAATCCATTATCTTTTTTAATTTTCCATTAAATTGTCATATGCATCACACATTATCACACACAAATTTTAAAAAATTTGTTATGGGCGCTCCAGGCTTTTATTATTCGCGATATAAAATTGGGATTAATTCTGTAAATAGATTTATTAAATCTATTATTCCCATTAAACTATTCGAGCATTAATTACCATCTTTCATTTTTAATGAAAGGTTAAAGGGCGCTCCAGGCTTTTATTATTCGCGATATAAAATTGGGATTAATTCTGTAAATAGATTTATTAAATCTATTACTCCCATTAAACTATTCGAGCATTAATTACCATCTTTCATTTTTAATGAAAGGTTACTATATAAAAGTTTTTTTAATTGTACTCTACTTACTATTTAGTGTCAATTAAACGTTATATAAAAAAAAGAAGCTTATAAAAATACCGCCAATACGTCATTAAGTGTGCCAAGATTACAAACTTCGTCATTAAGTTCGCGAAGATGGCAAACTCAAAAGCAATTTTTCTATATAAACTGAAACGCTTCCTCCCGTCTACTTATGACTACAACACATTTTAAAAGCTAAAGAAAACCCCCTATTAATATGTTTTTAATCAGACTTATTTTAAAAGAGAGCGAAAAGTTTGTTCCTTAAACAAAGATATGTGAAAAAATCGTTCAAACATTGAATAATAAAAATCTTAATCGAATTTTGAAAATATCGCTTCACACTGCATTGTTATTGACAAACAATGTGTGTACAGAATGTAAACGCTATAGCTTTTCAAAGTAGGTTAAAAAGCGATGACGAAATTCCAAGCACAGTAAAACCCCATGAATAAACTAAATAAAAGCTAATAAAATATTATTATTCCAGTGCAACAGAGACCGAATGTCGTAAATATAAACAAAGAGCATACAGTTGCACTTTTTACTGCACATGAAAAGAAGTGACCTTAATTCATTCAAACTGGTCGAAAAACCTAATTATATATTTCTTCGTAACTGAGATAAAGCTTTTCTATAATTTGAATTCTATTTACATTTTTATAAAAATATTAACTATTAGGTGTAAATACAACATTAGACCACCATTTGCACTTATTATGTTACCATCTTGACAAATTGAATGGCTAAACAACTAAAATATTTGAATAAATGTAAAATAAAAATGCATTAAATTACATTTTATATTATATGTTAAGCCAATGCATTAAATTATTTTGTATATTATATACATAAATAGATGCATTAAATTACATTTTTAATGAAATTACATTTTATATTATATATAAACAGATGCATTAGATTTTGTTTCATATTATATATTAAAAGATGTATTAAGTTATATTTTATAGTTGAAATAAACTGATTTAAAATAGCTCTTGAACATTAAAATATAGTACATTTACAGCTTCCGCAAATATATCAAAAGCCAATAAAGCTGAATTGAAAAAATGAAATTAAAGCTTCTTAGCGCACAATTGAACAAATTAAGACTGAAGAAGCATTTTTTGAAGGGTAGTGGATATTAGTTTAGGTGTTGGCTATATATTTAGCTAATCTAACGGTAGGTGGTACCAACGTGGAGCATGCAATAACAATTTTTTCGCGTGCAGAGAACATGGTCTTGGCGATTAGAGAATGTGTGGTGTGGTATGTTCCTCGTGAATAATCATGCCGTTTTCAATAGCACAAAGGGTATTTATTGTAGGAGCGTCTAAAGCTATGATGCGAAAAGATAGAACCTGCCTTAAGAAAATGATGGCCATTTTCAACACTTGCTGTAAGACCATTTGTGCATAACTACATTGCATGAATCTTATCAAATGTGCGTATCTCAGCATCCATAGTAGAATCAATAATTTATAATATATCATGATGTGAACGATAAAATGATAGCACTATATATTATTGTAGCATCAATTACGAAAAAATTTAGAACTCACGCATAATTAACAGTTCAGCTCTAGATGTTCGAACACCGCCTCTGTTAGATGCTCTACAGCTGTATTCATCTGCGTCTTCCCCGAATACTTCATTGATACTCAACGTGTACGTGTCTCCTTCCTTCAGCGACGTGTATTTTCCGCTACCTTCGAAGATTTCACGGACACCTTTGTACCTGTTAAATGATAAAAACTTAATTAAAACGATATTAACATATACTTGTTAAGCATTTTTTGCAGTTAAAGGAATATCAGCTGCATTTATCCTTTATCTATCACTGTAAAATTTGCCAAATAAACATGTTTTAAAAGAAATTCGGCGAAGTTGTGAAGTGCTTCAGAGTGCCTTTCTTTTAAGACGATCATAGTTCAGAATCAATAATTGCTTGAAATATGGAATCATATTTTTCAATGAATACTAGTAAAATTAATGCTTTCCCATTCGAAAACATGCTTTTCACTACTAGTACCACATGTAATTTTACAGCATAACAGTTAAATAATTAGATTTAACATATGGGATTTGTAATAAAGCAGATACTTATATTAACTAAAATTATTAAATTTCCATATGGAAGTGAGGCTGAAGTATAGAAAACGAAGTTTTATTAATAATTAAATGTTACTGAAAAATGTTTTCTTATTCCTATATTTCTCTAAACATTCAGACAATTTTTTTTATAAAGAGTATTGGTTAAAACCTTGTACCTTGCATAGATTTAAAAAATATTTCACGAATTAAAGATGATAATATAAACTCTGTATTCTTGTAATTCAGATCTGATGATAGAAAAATTCCGACGAATCATATGTGTTGGGCAAACAATGCGTATGGCATTTTTATGCGTGCTAAATTAATGCAGCTCATCGATAGGAGGCGCCCTTGTTATTCATCTCCTCAGAATTCGTTAGAACTTTTGAGGGCTGAAACGTAAAAATGAAGACGTAGCCTTATTGAATAGTCTTAAATCTGATATTTTATTCGTGTTTGTAACTGGTTCATAGCTGTATACTTCAGAATATAAGCCGAGAGATAAAGTTTTGTTGCCCAAATTGAACAAAATGAAAAAACCCATCTTTAAACAAACCGAAATTTAAAATATTTCTGTAAATCCAACCCTATGTAACTCTACTCACCGTCTGCTGGCTTAGCTTAATCTGTTAGATGACCTGAAGTGAGGGCCATTTCATCTTTCGCTTCCATTTCGAAAATTGGGTACAACAGCATTGCAAAGTAAAGGGCCGTTTTAAGGACAGTAGTTTCTCTTACTCAGATTCTCCCAACTTTTGTGCATGCTCATATGACAAACAAGACTTCTCCTCCTCAGTTGCGCTGTTCTCTTTACATGTACAACACATTTCTTTATTTTTCCCACGTAAAGATCCCAGAAAGAGCCCATAAAGATCCGAGATAAATGAAAATGTGTTTTATGCTAGTTTTAAACTAAAAGTTATAACTTTTGCTGAGCCATGCTTTGGAAGGTAGCGAAGATGATATTATCTACGAAGGGAATGAAAAACGTCATGAAGATGCGCAGGACGATGACATTTACTCGAACTTGCCTCTATAAGGCACGGACTTTAAAGAACTGCCAGAAAAGTCCGATTTGGATACCCATATAAAGAAATTTTACAGTTGCAAATGAAGATCAAATAAAATGAAAATAAGGCTTTTTTCCGTTATTTAATTTACGAATTAGATTTTAAAACTGTAAATGATAAAAAGTGATTATCATTGAAAATAATTATTTTGATGATTATTAAAAATAATTTATAATTAATTATAAATCATTTTTAATCGGCCTTTAAGTGGGCCCTACAAAATTCAGTAGGAAAACATTGGCTAAAATGTCTGAGCCTTCTACACAGTTATTAACAGTACTTTTCTTTTGAAGAGTTTTATAACCGCTTACCTCTGGCTTAACACTCATTTCAGTTTAAAAACAACACGCAAATACCCGGAAAGATATAAAGAAATATTCGCTTAATTTTACAGAACGTTTTGGCTCAGTTGTGTTGCTATGTAATACCTTTTTCTCATAATTTCCTAAAAGGCATTAGATACTTATAATTTATCACATCTGCATGCATGTTTCATTGCTTGATTCAATGAAAACTGCAAAAAAAAGTGGAAGTCATTAACATGTTTCATATGATTCATGATTTACATACCATGTGATATTTGGTTTGGGATTTCCAACCACAGTACAAGTAAACTGTGCATTCTTGTTCTCAAGACACGTCACAGTCTTCAAAGGCATCATGAATTCTGGAGCAACAGGAGCTGAAAAAGAAATACTTGTTTTTTAACAACGAGTTTCAGGTAGGGGAGAGGAAAACTTTATTTATTGTAATTTTCTAAAGAACGGTGCATTTTTCCACATTTGTATATATCTCCAATAGAAAGGGACCGCTGGTACGTCAGCATACTGAAAAACCCACTCTTGTCACTGTCTATGACAGTGGTCCTAAGCTTGTGATTTTCGAAGCAATATTATGCGGCCCGCTAATACATTTCCTCCAAATAAATTACCATTTTAAGAATATTATTTATTGTAGCTAAAATGTGAAGAACGGTTTAAGACTGTAATGACATCAAGTCCAATTTTACGTTATTTTCATTATCATTAAAAACGAATGTGAGTAATGCTCCAGAAAAATCTAAAAACGGAGTTAATGCCATATATATACAGTATATATATGCACATCAACCGTCGAAGATAGAGTAGACGAGACTGTAAAAACTTCTAACAGTTAATGGTCGAGCACTGACCTGATGACAAAGGGTACTCATTATTGTTCAGATTATGAGTGCTGAGTTATGAGTCAGAAAGAGATTTTTGGTTAGGTTACTAATTTAAGGCAAGAGTACACGACCGCCATCTGCCTAAGAGAAGAATATCTTTGCGAAAAACTTTCTAAGAGACATTTGCTCGCATTTATTATATTGCGTATCGGGAAACACACTTAACTTCTTACACCAAGTCTATGCAGGGAGAACTAAACTCGCATCGAATTACCAATGTAAATGTCTTATACAGTGATGAGATATATATGACAGCGTACGTGAGGCATTTCTAGAAATTCCAGTAGCTCGAAGTTACATGCTCACATTAACATGAAATTTAAGTTCCTGAATCTTTTAAGAGTCGCTAAGATTTGCTAAATTACAAAATTCTATAGCCCCGTTTCTTCCAGAGTTATTTACTACCTGAAAACTCTTATATGCATAAAATGTCTTGCTCTAAAAGAGAGCTGGGGAAAGATTTGGCCAAACGGCCATATTTTAATTAAGAAAATTGGTAGGCCAAAAATAAAATGGTAGTTTAGATAGAAACAAAAACAAAAAATTTTAGATAGAATAGTTTTAGATATAAACTGTTAGCATGGAGAAAAATGTGTTCTATCATAATAACTAAATTTATAAAACATTCAACAATTTAATGCGACAACTGATACTGTTTTATATCTTATTATTATTGTTTAATTTCAGGTTTAGTTTTGTAGTGATGATTTCGAAATTGCTTGTAAAGGATTATCAGTACTGCTTAATTTTAAAGCGTTTGTATTGAGCTCGTAATATAAAATGTTTGCTCATTTATATGGGTTGATCTAAAAATAACCAACATATTCAACCCAAATCATTGTCAAAATTCTTCGAATTAAGATATCATAAATTCGAAGAATTTATAGATTTTATAGATTTTATATATCATAAAATTCTCAGATAATCTAAAGTTGTACTTTAGGCTATCAATTTTTTTTCTATTAAAACGTATCAGAAACTATCGCCACAGTTAGGAATCCAGCTAAGATATTTCTGTCTCTCATAGGAGTCCACTCGTGAGGGAAATTTAACCTTATTTGTTAACATGTTTGCCAAAAGCTTTAGTTAGTTACGTTTTTTCTTCGTTCGTTGTAAGAAATGTTAAGTTAGGCCGTAGAGCTCATTCCTTTTATTTTTACAGTCACAGAATATAAAATGAAACAGGCGGTGTGCTGCAGTATTCAAGAACAGCTGCTAAATATATGCTTTCACTCAATGTTTTTATGTGATATTCGTATTGTAAAAATACCACAAAAAATTGTGTATCATTTTTACAAATAAGATACCACCACTACGAGGTATTTATCATGCCTTGTTGACACCGCTTGTTAACAGTAGTTGACGATTGATAACAGCTATAATGTTTCAGTTTTTCAAAAATCACCAGATCTTGCTAATTATGAATAATTTATAATCTATAAAATTATATCCTGACTTGAATAAAATTAAATACTATAAAATTGTTCACTGACAAACTGAAAACGCAGGATAAATTTAAATTTATTTTACATCAGGCGGCATCAAAAGATAGAAAAAGTAAACTATTGTAAGAAATATAATATTACTTGTGAGTCATTTATCTGTACGAACTCTAAAACTTAGCGTAACAATATAATAACTGATGAATCAACATTATAAATAATTTATAGGAATTTATAACTGTATTACATCACAACCTACTGCAGTTTTAAGCTTTATATAAAAGTAAAATTTTTATTTATTACAAAAAACAATACACACACACACATATATATACAATCTAAACTTATATATATGAGTATATATATAGTGCATTATAAGCTTTTCTTTTCTTTCACCTTTGAGTTATCATTTTTTTATTGTTAATCATATGTAATTGATATAAAATTTTTGAAATTAGAATGCCCTTTCATGAATGTCTCTGTACATCACACGACTAGAAATTCTATATAAAATGGTGATAAAAAATCTCTTACCATTAGGATCAATAATTTTCACTGCGGTTTCTGTTATGGCAGGTGGACTTAAGCCAGCCTCGTTGAATGCAAATACTCTGAACTCGTACTGTCTGTCTTCTATAAGGTTGATGATGTTTATTTGCGTGGGATGACAAGGGCTGTGGTTCACTTTCTGCCAAGTTTGAGTACCAGCTTCTCGCTTTTCGATCCAATAGCCTAAGATTCGAGAACCTCCATCGCTGACTGGCTTTTCCCAAGAGAGATTTACGAAATCTCCACCAACTTCTACAACCTTTAGTGGACCTGGTGGACCCGGTGGATCTAACGAAATTGAAAATAGTACGTTTCAGACTTAGTGCTGTCGGCCTTATATAATATATTCACTTGCGCAATATTTTAATGTAATTTCAAGAGTGTTCAATAAATTCACGTGTTACGCAAATGAATTACGTATATTAAGTTACACATTTAATATAATCAACTATAATTCACTGGATCACGCGACGCTCTACTACATTTTAAACACGCGTTTTTGGTCTTTCAAAGAGAAGTTTTATGGCAACCCTGCATCCAGTCAATCGATCTGTGCCATTTTGGAAATTGCATTTTACTAATTTCCTGCTTCTGTGTTAATCTCATATTATTAAATATATTTCATTGCTTTATTATTGAAATTAGAAAAAATAATATTCTTGCGATGAACCTACAACGGCCCAGCGTAATACAACATTTATTAATTAAGCTATAGGGCTGTGTTGTTTCTTAAAGCTTATGTTAGTAGTGAGTTATCGCTTAGTCTGGAACAAATCATTAAGTCTAAAGAAGGTTGAGATAAACTTTTTATTGAAGTCTTAAATAAACAGAAAGGCACGACTTGTGGGACAAAGAAGCTTCCTCTACTTGTGGGCATTTAAATTAACACAACAGAAAGTTAAATTTCAAATGCAGACTAGACATAAAAGAGGCTACTCAAGCTGGCTGAAGATAATAAGTGGCGCGAATTTAAAAGTCACCTAAGATACTAAAGCCAGAATGCACTTAGACAGAACTGGCGATAATAATTAACAACAAGACAAGTCTGCCAAAAGCTTTAATCTAAACATTCAAACTTCAGTTTACAATTAATTTGCACTCCAGTAAGTTTACAACTAATGCAATACACAAACAACTAATTTGCATTCTAGTGAGAACTAAAGAAAGGAGAAGTTATAGTAAAGGTTTAAATCATAATAATTGTTTAATTAACATGAAATACCTTATAAAGTCTTAAAAAAATCATGATATTATCTATTAATTGTCGATTATTAAAACCGTCCATTTAATGGAGATTTCCTTTTTCTAACATTGGAATATTCACAAAGCAGTCATACATTTAATATACAGATTGTTAATTATCGAATTTAAAACTGTTTCACTAATAAACAGGATCGGATTAAGACTTTTAGAGACCCTAAGCACATGAAAGATTTTGATGCCTCCGCATCTATTTGCCGGTATAATGCGTATTTTTTTCTATATTTTCTCTTTCGATCTTGATTTAGCTGTACTACAGTTCTTCTTATGTTCTTTTTAATTAAGCAAGTAAAAAATTTTCTTACGTTTTCTTTTGTGAGTAGTGTGAAAGTGACAGTTCACCGACAGGATCTCAAACTCGCAGGCAGATTGCGGATGAGCCCGGAAGCAGGTGAGGCGGTGCAAGTCGGGAGGCGGTGCAAGTTGGGAGGCGGATTAGGGAGGCAGTGCAAGTCAGGAGGCGCAGTTTGATTTAGTTGATAAGGTGTCGTCACATTTTGATAAGAGATTATCTTTTGTGGATTTTCCAGCGGTAATTTCTAATTTTAGGATTTTTTTTCCTTTGTATTTTTCTTCGTCTTTACTAGGCATATAATAGTTATTTCCTATGTTCTCTAAACGCCTGGAATTTAATGACTGGCAGGTAGATGTAAATTTTTTAATTTTTGCGCTATATTTCAAGAATTATAATGTCCTATGCACTCTTAGTTTTGACGTATGTATTTTTTATTTCATCAGAGCATATTAATTTTCCTTTATCTTAATTACATTACTCATTTTACACAGGACGTTCTTCATATCTTTTAACCATATACTCGTAATTTTATTTCACTTATTAAATTTTAGGAGTGTAATTATTCAGATATACATTTTAATTTATCATATGATTTTAATTTTAGATCCAATTTTAACTTTTTTCCTTCTTTCTAACCTTCGTAATGTTTAATGTACTCCAATTTATAACTTATTTGCTATATTTTACGAGCGTAATTATTGAAATATATGTTTCTATTTATTATATCATTTAATTTTATATATAATTTCAATCTTTTTTTCATACTTTCTAACATTTGCGATCTTCAACATATTGTATATTTTAACTTATTTCTGATATTTTCTGATCGTTTACATGACCTTCACTTAATTTAGATGTAAAATTTTTAATTTATTTCGTAAATCTTAAGCTTATTTATTATATTATCACACTATACACACTGACTTTTATTTAATTTTAGATTTAATCTTTTAACCTTCTTTCCTATTTTTAATGTTTTTACTTCCCAACATACTCTAAAGTTTAACTAATTTGCTATATTTTCGCATAATATACGTCCCATTTGTAACTACTTTCATACATTTTAACTTTCATAATTTCCAGTATAGTCCTAACTTTAACATAATTCGTATATTTTCCTATCATGTACCTAACTTTTATTTAATTTTAGATGTAATCTTTTAACCTTCTTTCCTATTTTTAATGTTTTTACTTCCCAACATACTCTAAAGTTTAACTAATTTGCTATATTTTCGCATAATATACATCCCATTTGTAACTACTTTCATACATTTTAACTTTCATAATTTCCAGTATAGTCCTAACTTTAACATAATTCGTATATTTTCCTATCATGTACCTAACTTTTATATAATTTTACATGTAAATTTTAACTTCTTTTCTATTTTTCGACGTTTTTAGTTCCCAACATACTCTGAATTTTAACTAATTTGCTATATTTTCACACTATGTACACGACTTTCATTTAATTTTTAACTACTTTGTACATGACTTTCATATAATTTTTAACTACTTTCATACGTTTTAACCTTAGTAATTTCAAACAGGCTCTTAAGGTTAGCTTAATTCCTCTGTTTTTTATCATATATATGGACTTTATTTAATTTTAGATGCTATTTTTTACTTACATCTTATGTAACTCGTACATTTCAAACCTTCGTAATTTTTAAAGTACTCTAATTTTGAACTTGTTTATTATATTTTCTTACCATATACATGAACTTTAATTATTTTAGATGTAATTTTTATACTTTTCTGACACTTTGTTTCTTTCTAGTTCCCAACATACTCTAAATTTTAACCCATTTTTATAATTTTCGGTTGTAATCACGCTTTTGATTTTACTATTTCAGCTAAATATACACGTTTAAATGTCTTAAATATAGAGATAGTTTTCAATTAAACATTTTATTTTACAACCTTTAACTGCTATTTGTACCCAATTCATTGAATAGCCTTTACTTACTCTATATTTTATAGTACTGTTTTAATTTGCCAACTGTACAATTTCTTGTTTTATAGCAGTCTTACCATGACTGATTCTAATATTTTTCTTCATTCGCATTTTCAGACTTTAACCTTTCCTGAGTATTCATGTATTTCCTTAAAGTTTTTACATCATTTATATCTGAATACATGCATTTAAGCTCTTCAGTATTACCAATGTTCAGTTTTGAACCTAGATTGCTATTAAGCTAACTTGATAGATTGCGAATTTTTAGAATGAATTCCCAATTTTCATCTATAATTTCAGAACCTTTTTCACTGCTTCATATATACATACAGAAATCTTTCATATTGTTTTAGACGTTTCATACCTTTTAATTCGGTATGTTTTTGCTAATTCATTGCATCCTACATCACTTTAAATGCCCCGACTATGCTAAATTTATCACCTTTTTTCTGCACCAAGTACGAGTATTTCTGCCTTCATAGACAACTTTCAAGTAAAATTAGCGAAATGTCAGTTTTCATTAATTTATTTACCAAGTTATTTTCTTATGAAAGAAATCTTATGAAACACCTGCCATACTTTTACACATCATATATCCTTACCAATATACATATAGTTACGCAAGGAACCAAAGAAAGAAACAGTAAGAGACACTTTACCCAAGTCTCCGCTATATTTCTGAATATTTTTACCTCCATCTGCCCCGAATACAGAAATTTCTTCATAAAATTCTCATCATGTAAGTTAACTATTCTTTACTAAGACACATTTAATGAGGAATAATCCCCTTTCAATGCAAAATTACACCCAAATAATTATAATATTTTCTTATATTTGTACGTATATGTTCGCATTATAGGAACTTTCTATGCATTTTTGAGAAATGTAATTTAATTATTGTTGCTAAATATTGCTGTTTTCCAAGAGAAAAACTCCAAAGGCTATCTAAATCATCCAACTTTTCCTGCATTATTTCCTCAGTACAGAATAACTATCTTAGAACTATTTTCCTAATTTTAAGAACTTAATACAAAATAAGCATGCTCCACTGTAGATTATTTACTATTTTATCCAAAATGAAGATAGAAACTTTACCAAATTTAAGCTTTTTTTTCCCAGAATTCCAACAAAGAACAACTTATTTACCTAAAAATGAGTCTTAGGATATTCTTATCGGCTTCAGATTTGCTATCAGTCGGAAAAACCTGATGTTCACTTTATCTAGCCTTGTCACTATACACATAAGAACCACGAATCATTGTGAAGTACAATCAACATTTTAGATACAGTCAATATTGATTCAACTAACTTTAATTAAATTTAAATTAGAAATTTTAAAAGATAAGCGGATTTATGATACATATTATTAGATTAGTCACAAGCATTATTAGTGGAAAATACAATTAAATACCCAAGACCCACATGCCCACTAAGAACAATACGAAAAGTAAAACTTTATGCATATTTCCACGAAATGTGAAATCTTGTATTTTAGTATAAAACCTGACTAACAAATTATTTCCAATAAGCAGTATACGGATAAAAAGAGTATTCTTATGATACCTTATTAAGACTTAAGCAGTAAGAGAAAGGTAAAGAGATATTCATTAAAACATAATATGAAACAGTTGACAGCTAAATAACGATACATTTCAATATAAATAAAACATTTTTTATTAAAATACATACTTACTAAAATAATTTTTTCTCACAAATTTTCTATTCTATCACGTAAAGTTGACAACGAAATATTCTTTAAAAAGTCATCGCTGTCATAAATACAACAGCATGTGTCTACATACAGTTTTTGAGCAAGTCTTTTAAAGTTCATTGACAACATAGCTTTGTCAGTATAATTCATAGCTTTTTCCCGAGTCGTCTCCATTATACAGGGGTGGCGGCGCTGACTTGGATGATCGACTGCACATCCCTCACAGATAAATACCTCGTTGAGACTGGTTAAGTACTCCTCGTAAATAATATTATTAACTTTCTGCATGCATTGCTCACTAGTTAAATGTTCCAGCTGCTGGCATTTTGATCGCCGTTTTCGTATCTCATCCGGTAACACATTTTGAAATAGAGCAGTTTGGATAGTCTGTGTTACTTCACTGTATAAATCTAAAAGTTTATCGGTCTGATATGACTCTAATTCAAAACAATCTGCTACGAGACGGAAACCACCGCAGGAGCTTTTAAAAATTCGTTGAAGAACACATTGCGCGTTTGTACAAAACACCGCCAACTGATTATTGGCTATGAAGGATGCTTCCGAATACTTGAAATTAAAGTTTGATAATTTTTTCATAAAATCATACCACGTCGCAGGAGTCATACTCACACCCTCAAGGGAAGATCCACAGTTGAAATTATTCTTTTCTGCAGAGTTCTGTATATGAATTCGAACGTTATTATTCCTGCTCACAACGATGGAAAGACGACACATCCGTTCTAATGACCAATAATTGATCACTTCATCATAATTTCGTGATGACTGGTAATGCCGACTCAACCAATCGTCCTGAGGTATCTCGAGTATCTCATTATCTTCTAAACGTGATTTCTTATGCAGAAAAGTCCTTTTATTCATATACGGTTTGGGGGTTATATCGTCATAATAACCGAAGTCCATTTCATCAGAAGAACGCTTCACTTGTGGAGATATAAGTTTTCTAAACGTCAAACTTATTCGAATAGTCTTCACTTCGGGCTGGGATGGAATACCGTGTTTCCAGATTACATTAGTGGGGGGTTTCATCACTAGAAGCGATCCATGTTCAAGACTCAGAATGTGAGTCATATAATTCTCTCTTGTAAAATGCATCACTCGCGTCGCACCGTAACTCAGTGTGGGAATGCAGTAGGAAGGGTCCAGAGAGCTTTCATCGTCTCTGTGCGCGGATATCTTGGCATCTCCGGTAGGGTATTTATTGAGTAGAACGTAATTATATTTTTCGTGGGTGAGTGCTTCCACTTCACTTTTAATTTGCTGCAGCATAGGAGTCCAGGGCTGGGCGGCAATTGATGTCCCCGAAAAACTGTAGGTGAGTCCATCTTCATCCCCGAAGGCGCAACAAAGTCGAGCTGGAATATGTTGACGGCCGTAAATATTCAGTTTCACGGGTTGGAAAGGATAGGTGCACAGTTCCGCAAATATAGAATCAGCTTTTTCTTTGTCATGAAAATCTTTAAAATAGGACAGTATTAACTGATCATCAAATATTTCGGTCATCGTGAGTATTATAAGAGTTAAGAATAACTGCTTCGAAGTACAATCCTCCAAGATTTGCAATGAAATGAGAAATATAGTGAGATAGGATATTTCTAAACAACTTATTTATATAGTCATTTACTGATAAGAAAGGACCATTTGATTCACTATCCTGCTATGATTTCATTCTTCTAATCGATAATCACGTTATTTATTCCGATAACCTCATGTTTTCCAGGAAGATGCCAATCACACTCAATCATAGAATAAGCAGAAGTGATAAGAAGTATCCCATCTGTTTATTCTTAGATGATTCAGTGTGATTGGCATCTTCCTGGAAAACATGAGGTTATCGGAATAAATAACGTGATTATCGATTAGAAGAATGAAATCATAGCAGGATAGTGAATCAAATGGTCCTTTCTTATCAGTAAATGACTATATAAATAAGTTGTTTAGAAATATCCTATCTCACTATATTTCTCATTTCATTGCAAATCTTGGAGGATTGTACTTCGAAGCAGTTATTCTTAACTCTTATAATACTCACGATGACCGAAATATTTGATGATCAGTTAATACTGTCCTATTTTAAAGATTTTCATGACAAAGAAAAAGCTGATTCTATATTTGCGGAACTGTGCACCTATCCTTTCCAACCCGTGAAACTGAATATTTACGGCCGTCAACATATTCCAGCTCGACTTTGTTGCGCCTTCGGGGATGAAGATGGACTCACCTACAGTTTTTCGGGGACATCAATTGCCGCCCAGCCCTGGACTCCTATGCTGCAGCAAATTAAAAGTGAAGTGGAAGCACTCACCCACGAAAAATATAATTACGTTCTACTCAATAAATACCCTACCGGAGATGCCAAGATATCCGCGCACAGAGACGATGAAAGCTCTCTGGACCCTTCCTACTGCATTCCCACACTGAGTTACGGTGCGACGCGAGTGATGCATTTTACAAGAGAGAATTATATGACTCACATTCTGAGTCTTGAACATGGATCGCTTCTAGTGATGAAACCCCCCACTAATGTAATCTGGAAACACGGTATTCCATCCCAGCCCGAAGTGAAGACTATTCGAATAAGTTTGACGTTTAGAAAACTTATATCTCCACAGGTGAAGCGTTCTTCTGATGAAATGGACTTCGGTTATTATGACGATATAACCCCCAAACCGTATATGAATAAAAGGACTTTTCTGCATAAGAAATCACGTTTAGAAGATAATGAGATACTCGAGATACCTCAGGACGATTGGTTGAGTCGGCATTACCAGTCATCACGAAATTATGATGAAGTGATCAATTATTGGTCATTAGAACGGATGTGTCGTCTTTCCATCGTTGTGAGCAGGAATAATAACGTTCGAATTCATATACAGAACTCTGCAGAAAAGAATAATTTCAACTGTGGATCTTCCCTTGAGGGTGTGAGTATGACTCCTGCGACGTGGTATGATTTTATGAAAAAATTATCAAACTTTAATTTCAAGTATTCGGAAGCATCCTTCATAGCCAATAATCAGTTGGCGGTGTTTTGTACAAACGCGCAATGTGTTCTTCAACGAATTTTTAAAAGCTCCTGCGGTGGTTTCCGTCTCGTAGCAGATTGTTTTGAATTAGAGTCATATCAGACCGATAAACTTTTAGATTTATACAGTGAAGTAACACAGACTATCCAAACTGCTCTATTTCAAAATGTGTTACCGGATGAGATACGAAAACGGCGATCAAAATGCCAGCAGCTGGAACATTTAACTAGTGAGCAATGCATGCAGAAAGTTAATAATATTATTTACGAGGAGTACTTAACCAGTCTCAACGAGGTATTTATCTGTGAGGGATGTGCAGTCGATCATCCAAGTCAGCGCCGCCACCCCTGTATAATGGAGACGACTCGGGAAAAAGCTATGAATTATACTGACAAAGCTATGTTGTCAATGAACTTTAAAAGACTTGCTCAAAAACTGTATGTAGACACATGCTGTTGTATTTATGACAGCGATGACTTTTTAAAGAATATTTCGTTGTCAACTTTACGTGATAGAATAGAAAATTTGTGAGAAAAAATTATTTTAGTAAGTATGTATTTTAATAAAAAATGTTTTATTTATATTGAAATGTATCGTTATTTAGCTGTCAACTGTTTCATATTATGTTTTAATGAATATCTCTTTACCTTTCTCTTACTGCTTAAGTCTTAATAAGGTATCATAAGAATACTCTTTTTATCCGTATACTGCTTATTGGAAATAATTTGTTAGTCAGGTTTTATACTAAAATACAAGATTTCACATTTCGTGGAAATATGCATAAAGTTTTACTTTTCGTATTGTTCTTAGTGGGCATGTGGGTCTTGGGTATTTAATTGTATTTTCCACTAATAATGCTTGTGACTAATCTAATAATATGTATCATAAATCCGCTTATCTTTTAAAATTTCTAATTTAAATTTAATTAAAGTTAGTTGAATCAATATTGACTGTATCTAAAATGTTGATTGTACTTCACAATGATTCGTGGTTCTTATGTGTATAGTGACAAGGCTAGATAAAGTGAACATCAGGTTTTTCCGACTGATAGCAAATCTGAAGCCGATAAGAATATCCTAAGACTCATTTTTAGGTAAATAAGTTGTTCTTTGTTGGAATTCTGGGAAAAAAAAGCTTAAATTTGGTAAAGTTTCTATCTTCATTTTGGATAAAATAGTAAATAATCTACAGTGGAGCATGCTTATTTTGTATTAAGTTCTTAAAATTAGGAAAATAGTTCTAAGATAGTTATTCTGTACTGAGGAAATAATGCAGGAAAAGTTGGATGATTTAGATAGCCTTTGGAGTTTTTCTCTTGGAAAACAGCAATATTTAGCAACAATAATTAAATTACATTTCTCAAAAATGCATAGAAAGTTCCTATAATGCGAACATATACGTACAAATATAAGAAAATATTATAATTATTTGGGTGTAATTTTGCATTGAAAGGGGATTATTCCTCATTAAATGTGTCTTAGTAAAGAATAGTTAACTTACATGATGAGAATTTTATGAAGAAATTTCTGTATTCGGGGCAGATGGAGGTAAAAATATTCAGAAATATAGCGGAGACTTGGGTAAAGTGTCTCTTACTGTTTCTTTCTTTGGTTCCTTGCGTAACTATATGTATATTGGTAAGGATATATGATGTGTAAAAGTATGGCAGGTGTTTCATAAGATTTCTTTCATAAGAAAATAACTTGGTAAATAAATTAATGAAAACTGACATTTCGCTAATTTTACTTGAAAGTTGTCTATGAAGGCAGAAATACTCGTACTTGGTGCAGAAAAAAGGTGATAAATTTAGCATAGTCGGGGCATTTAAAGTGATGTAGGATGCAATGAATTAGCAAAAACATACCGAATTAAAAGGTATGAAACGTCTAAAACAATATGAAAGATTTCTGTATGTATATATGAAGCAGTGAAAAAGGTTCTGAAATTATAGATGAAAATTGGGAATTCATTCTAAAAATTCGCAATCTATCAAGTTAGCTTAATAGCAATCTAGGTTCAAAACTGAACATTGGTAATACTGAAGAGCTTAAATGCATGTATTCAGATATAAATGATGTAAAAACTTTAAGGAAATACATGAATACTCAGGAAAGGTTAAAGTCTGAAAATGCGAATGAAGAAAAATATTAGAATCAGTCATGGTAAGACTGCTATAAAACAAGAAATTGTACAGTTGGCAAATTAAAACAGTACTATAAAATATAGAGTAAGTAAAGGCTATTCAACGAATTGGGTACAAATAGCAGTTAAAGGTTGTAAAATAAAATGTTTAATTGAAAACTATCTCTATATTTAAGACATTTAAACGTGTATATTTAGCTGAAATAGTAAAATCAAAAGCGTGATTACAACCGAAAATTATAAAAATGGGTTAAAATTTAGAGTATGTTGGGAACTAGAAAGAAACAAAGTGTCAGAAAAGTATAAAAATTACATCTAAAATAATTAAAGTTCATGTATATGGTAAGAAAATATAATAAACAAGTTCAAAATTAGAGTACTTTAAAAATTACGAAGGTTTGAAATGTACGAGTTACATAAGATGTAAGTAAAAAATAGCATCTAAAATTAAATAAAGTCCATATATATGATAAAAAACAGAGGAATTAAGCTAACCTTAAGAGCCTGTTTGAAATTACTAAGGTTAAAACGTATGAAAGTAGTTAAAAATTATATGAAAGTCATGTACAAAGTAGTTAAAAATTAAATGAAAGTCGTGTACATAGTGTGAAAATATAGCAAATTAGTTAAAATTCAGAGTATGTTGGGAACTAAAAACGTCGAAAAATAGAAAAAAAGTTAAAATTTACATGTAAAATTATATAAAAGTTAGGTACATGATAGGAAAATATACGAATTATGTTAAAGTTAGGACTATACTGGAAATTATGAAAGTTAAAATGTATGAAAGTAGTTACAAATGGGATGTATATTATGCGAAAATATAGCAAATTAGTTAAACTTTAGAGTATGTTGGGAAGTAAAAACATTAAAAATAGGAAAGAAGGTTAAAAGATTAAATCTAAAATTAAATAAAAGTCAGTGTGTATAGTGTGATAATATGATAAATAAGCTTAAGATTTACGAAATAAATTAAAAATTTACATCTAAATTAAGTGAAGGTCATGTAAACGATCAGAAAATATCAGAAATAAGTTAAAATATATAATATGTTGAAGATCGCAAATGTTAGAAAGTATGAAAAAAAGATTGAAATTATATATAAAATTAAATGATATAATAAATAGAAACATATATTTCAATAATTACGCTCGTAAAATATAGCAAATAAGTTATAAATTGGAGTACATTAAACATTACGAAGGTTAGAAAGAAGGAAAAAAGTTAAAATTGGATCTAAAATTAAAATCATATGATAAATTAAAATGTATATCTGAATAATTACACTCCTAAAATTTAATAAGTGAAATAAAATTACGAGTATATGGTTAAAAGATATGAAGAACGTCCTGTGTAAAATGAGTAATGTAATTAAGATAAAGGAAAATTAATATGCTCTGATGAAATAAAAAATGCATACGTTAAAACTAAGAGTGCATAGGACATTATAATTCTTGAAATATAGCGCAAAAATTAAAAAATTTACATCTACCTGCCAGTCATTAAATTCCAGGCGTTTAGAGAACATAGGAAATAACTATTATATGCCTAGTAAAGACGAAGAAAAATACAAAGGAAAAAAAATCCTAAAATTAGAAATTACCGCTGGAAAATCCACAAAAGATAATCTCTTATCAAAATGTGACGACACCTTATCAACTAAATCAAACTGCGCCTCCTGACTTGCACTGCCTCCCTAATCCGCCTCCCAACTTGCACCGCCTCCCGACTTGCACCGCCTCACCTGCTTCCGGGCTCATCCGCAATCCGCCTGCGAGTTTGAGATCCTGTCGGTGAACCGGCACTTTCACACTACTTTTGTGTAACTTAAAAGTCATTAAATTATACACAACACTGACTACTAGTTTTCAGTAAGAAGTTAGAAAAGTATTGAATCATGAACATGTTGAACCATGAAACAAATAACACACAAATATTGTCTGTTTCATGGGTTAATTCTAATGAAATGATAGAAAAATAAAAAATTACAGTTATGCAGATAAAGGTATTTTAATCCTTATTAATATACAAAACATATATCCACTTTTTCAGTGATAATTAAACTAGAAAATTTCAGAATATCCTACTTAAATAATAATTTATAAAACAATTCAATATAACTTTAACAGAAATACAAACTATAAAATAAAGAACACTATGCATATGCCTAATAATGTACATGCTAGTATCGTATTTCAAATTAAAAATTCGGATATTGTTCGGAGAACAGCCTTGACGCCAAAAAGGGAGAAACAGCTTATTGTGGTATGGCAAGCAATGGTTGTCATTCGATGACGTACTTCCTCTAGGGAGACAGCCGTAATACTTTTCCCTTGCTAAGGGATTATCTATCTATAGTATTTATTATTAGTATTTATTATTGCAGTATAGTAATTAAAGGGAGAAACAGCTTATGGTGGTATGGCAGGCGATGGTTGTCATTCGATGACGTACTTCCTCTAGGTAGACAGCCGCAATACTTTTCCCTTGCTAAGGGATTATCTGTAGTATTTTTATTATTAGTACTTATTACTGTAGTATTTATTATTGTAGTATTTATTCTGTAGTATTTGATTATCTGTAGTATTTGATTATCTGTAGTATTTACTTCCGTTGGCATGATGAAATGTCGCCCATACATTTAAAGAAGCCAAGTCGGTGCAACCAAGGCTGTTTCTCCGAACATTATCCAGAAATTCTTATTTCGACATTTCAGAAATTTTTAATAAGCGTTATTATAAATGATTTACTTATAAAGTGTTAGGATAAAAATATATGTAAATAATTACCAAATGGTAACTTGGCTATGATTGGATTGATACCCTCCAGTGGTGCACTCTGGCCATTTTCGTTGACTGCCATCACGCGGAACAAATATTCACCATTTTCTGTCAAGCCCTGCACTGTGAATGTCGTATCCTAAAATTAAAAAAGAAAAGAAATATTAAGAAGTAATTTAATGTACTGAATGGTTTGAGAACATAGCATTTTACCGCATGTATCTAATGGTTCATTTTGATTTTTACCTTATGTAAACAAATGGCTGATTTACGATAACTCGATTAATATAAAATTAAACTTTACATTTTCAAGTATACCTTATCATCACATGAATAACAATGAATAAATGAAAACAGTAAATACTTTATGTGATGCCTGAAATCTTATGTTTATGTTTTACATGTTGAACTCATTTAGTATTTAACGAGGACATAGCATTATTTAATACATTCGCAAAGAAAATTTGACCATCGCTGTTACTTCTTATTACTTCCTTGGACCTTGAATGTAATTAGATTTTATAAGCCGCCTAACGTTTTCGTCATCAGAAAATGCTAGCGACATCTCTGAGAGAAAACGTAAAATACATGAAAAGAAAAGTTAAGCTCGAAGCTGTTGCGATACAAATTCCATAAAGGTGATACCTTTCCTGAAGAGGTGATTAGATCGAATTTCTAGTTCTTTATATTTTCTATATTTCAAATTTCGACCTCAATTTTTAAAGTTACTAAAAGATGAGAACAAAATTGTAGAGTGAGACGATGCTGTTAATGGAGCAAAACAGTTGAAAAGCACGTAGTTTCACATTAAATAATACACTCACGTTTGTGAAAATTACAACACCATGAAGGACTTACGCGAGAGCGCCGAAATCTCGGATCCAGAACTATATCAGAATTTGCACGAGATCGTAATCAAAAACATGATTCATGATCCCTGTGGAGCTCGCAATCCAGCATCACCTTGGACGAAAAATGGCAAATGTCCAAAAAGGTTCCCTCGGGAGCTACTAAAGGAAACAGTGCACAATGATAAGGGTTACCCTTTATAGAGACGAAGAGCATCCGAAGATGGTGGATACGATTCAAACTCAAAGTGGGGTAGTCAAGACTTTTGATAATAGCTGGGTTGTGCCATATTCACACGTTCTATGTAAATTATTTAATGCTCACATTAATATTGAAGCCTGCAACTCTGTTCGTGTGATTAAATATACACTCACGTTTGTGAAAATTGCAACACCATGAAGGACTTACGCGAGTGAGCTGAAATTTTCAGGAAATGCAAAGTAGCGCATGATATGCAAATGATTAGAATTGCAAATCCGTAGCGCATGCGTATGCTGAGCAGCGCCCTCTGAACGGCTGATGGATCCGAATAAATAGACGGCTGTAGCGAGGCGTGTATGGTTATCGGTGGTTATCTGCTAGTGGTAAACGTTAACTCAATCTGTACTTATGCCTCGTCGACGAAAGAGAGCGAGATTTGAACAACTTACAGAGTTTGAACGAGGGAGAATCATCGGCCTTCGTGAAGCTGGATTGTCGTATCGTGCAGTAGCCTCTCGTGTGCAGCGTAACAGCAGCACAGTGATGCGCGTTTGGAAGCAGTGGACGGACGAGTGTCGGACAACTCGGAAATCCGGGAGTGGACCCCGAAATGTGACGTCAGCTCGCGATGATAGACACCTGGTCCGCATGGCGCGGACGGACCGTACAGCTTCCTCTAGACAATTGGCAGCACTGTGGTCAATAGCTACAGGTGTTTCATTGTGTGCTTCATCAATTCGTAGACGTCTGCTGCAGTGTGGACTGCGCGCACGGACTCCTTTATACAGGATCCCCCTAACGCACGACCATCGCCGCCTGCGGCTACAATGGGCCAATCAGCATAGAGACTGGCGTGCTGATTGGCAGCATGTCGTGTTTTCTGACGAATCCCGCTTTAATTTGTGGTACCATGATGGCCGCATTCGTGTCAGACGCTATGCCGGTGAACGCCACCTTCCGGAGTGCATTATCGAACGCCACAGTGGACGAACACCCGGAGTTATGGTCTGGGGCGCCATAGCATATCATAGACGATCTCAATTGCTACGAATTGTGGGCAATCTGAACAGCAACCGGTATATCCGTGAAGTTCTACAGCCCGAAGCTGTTCCCTTCCTTCAAAGCTTGCCAGGCGCTGTATTTCAACAGGACAATGCCCGCCCTCATACTGCTCGGATTGTTAAATCCTTCTTTGCAGCGCAGCAGGTACAGCTTCTTCCTTGGCCTGCGTGTTCCCCGGATATGTCGCCAATTGAACATGTGTGGGATGTCATTGGTCGGCGTCTTGCTCGTGATCCTCGTCCTGTTGCGTCTGCAGACGAACTTTGGGTACGCGTACAAACGATATGGAATGCTCTTCCTCAGTCAGACATTCAAACTTTGTTTGACTCCATGCCACGTCGTGTAGCAGCACTTATTGCGGCGCGTGGTGGCCACACAAAATACTGATTCTGATCTCTTGTTCTTGTTTGTTTGCTTTGAACATTTAATCATTTATTTGTACCACTACCACTCAACTGTGTATTAAATTGCATTCAATTATGACGATTCCTTCTTGGTGTTGCAATTTTCACAAACGTGAGTGTAAGTAAGGAAGTGAGAAACATCGATTTAGAGAAGAGCCTGAAAATTACTGGACCATAACCTTCTTTTAAAACTTCATAACTAAATATGAGTTAGAAATCGACCTTAAAGATGAAACTAAATCAAAATATAAAACTGTACAATGCTCGGAGTATCGATTTTCGCAATAATAGTTCATTTTAGTTTTAATTGATATCTGAGTATCTCCTACACATATAATAATCCATGAATAAAGATATTATTTTTGTGAGAATCAAAAGTTCATATGAATCATATCAGAATTTTTTTTCCTTTTTACTTTGGCTATGCTTTTTTTTCCGTTTTATATTGAACAATGTTATATGTTACTGATTAGAAGAATGTTCGCTGCAAGTAATTTAGATTTGTTTTAACTTTTGTTTTTGTTTTTGTTTACACCATTTTTCTGTAGTAAAACAGAATTTGAAATACACGATAAAAAAAGACGTGTGTTTTAATAATGTTAAATAAAACATCAAAATTTAAAGCTAATAATAAATATATTACAGGTTTTACTCACACAAATATAAATTATCATAAAATATGCTCCTAAATGATACACAAAAATAATTTTTATAATACATTATTATCTTTGCTTTAATAACCATGTTATTTTTTAAACTATTTTTCTTCAGTGCGAGTGAACATGATTATATATATTAGTCAAGTGTTGTATTAATAATCATAAATGTTGTAATATGATTAATTAATCAAAATCGTTAGTTAAGTGATTTAAAGCTTGAATAAATTTGAGGTATGTAACGTGCAAGAAATACAAATTCGGTGATACCAATACTAACAAACTAAACTGAATCTTATCATCTACTCACTTTGCAATAACTAGCAGCAATAACCCATTGATCGTGACTAGTCTCTTTCCTTTCGATGAAATAGTGAGTGATTTTGCATCCTCCGTCGTACTCAGGCGGCTTCCAGGTTAAAGTGGCGGTATGTTGCGTGATATCACTAACTTCCAGCGGGCCGATGGGAGGTCCAGGAAGACCTGAAATAGGGAAGGCAGTGATAATAAAGTGATGCGTTTGATGTCATTATATAGTATTCGTTCAGAATTCGTGTCGCAGTATAATTAAGTTTTTCTAACAAATTTCTTCAAATATTGTTGGTTTTAAGGGGATCAAAAGGTAAACTACTTTATAAAAAATGATAAATACCGATTTCAGTTTATTTGGTAAAAGAAATTTGTTTTCTAATTTATCAAAAGTTATAAAATTCATGCCACTTGATAATTTTTAGTTAGTGAAGTTTGGTGTTGACTGAGAGAGATTTACACAAAAGTTTAAAGAAATCACTAGGTATCGTATTTAAAAATGTAAGAAGAAAAGTGATGGCCATTTGCGTAATCATATAAACAAATAATATGATTAAAATTTTAATACAGTTTAAGAACCTAACTGATAATCGCTAATTTTATGCATTTCTGATCGAATATGCAAACTGAGGTATTTTTTAAGCAGGACAGATGAAAAATGCGCAATGCCCTCGCCGGGACTCCAACCTCGGACCTCTCGAATACGCGCCGAGCGTGCTGACCCCTACACCACGAAGCCATGCTAAGAAGGCGGGAGAAATACCTTATAAAATATAGACATAAGAGAGAGAGAGTAATAATTAATAAAAAACTGAGAATAAAAAATAACTTAGCATTATTACTTAGGCTGTGTATCGATTATCTCTTTCTGTAAAATCATGAAAATAAAAAAATTGACACGGTTGTAGGGTTCCTGTTAGAAATGGAAGTTTAAGTCCTGCAACCATACTAATAGCGAGTTATTGCTACGTCTCACGCAACTCACAAAATACTGAAGAAGGTAAAATAACTTTTATATTTAATCTTAAATTGAAAAGAACAGGCGCAATTTGTGCTCGAGATGAAATTTCCGTTTTTAGTGGATATTTAAATAAACATAATAAAGTTAAATTTAAACGTACAGACGTAGCCCAAGACTACACACAAAATAGTCTAATTTAAGTTAGCTCAGATACTGGAAAACATCGACTAGCGAGATGCTAAAGTCGAAATATGACTTTTAAGCAGAGCTAGGGAAGTAACTAATAGCAAGGTGCGGCTGCCAGAAGCTCTCAGTTAAAAGATCAAAAAACCTCAGTTTAAATACTCGAAACTTAATTTGCATTCTGGTGAGAAATACGGAAGTGAAAAGTTATAACTTACTTAAATCATAGTAACTGGTACATACTGGTTAAATCATAATACTTAAATCATAGTAACTATACTTAAATCATAATAACTAGATAATTAAAATAAGCTACATTTTGCACACACAAAAAGGGACAGTTCTATATCTGACGTTCTACTGGGCCTATTGACGAAATTTAATTTGCATCTTTCATGTCACGAAAGCGCGATTTAGGATATACAGGGTGTTTACAAAGTCCCGAACCCATTTTGATGTATAATAACTCATAAAATAATGAAGATATAAACAAACTTATGGCATTTATTGATGGAATAACTTATATATTTTCCTTTTCAGGTTTGAATATCTTTACTTTTGTAAATATCGTCTGCGCGTGTGGTTAATTTCAGATAATTTCATTTTCCAGTCTAAATATCTGTACTTTTCTAAATATCGTCTGCTTATTAATTGCATTTTTCTCTCTTTTGTTTTTGGCAACTATTGCCTATTATTATAGGCCTAGGAGGATGGCCTTTGTAACAGATATGCTAAGGAGGATAGAAGATAATGCTGAATTTCTGAAGCGTATTATGTTCTCCGACGAAGCATCCTTTCATCTTTCTGGCATTGTTAATCAGCATAATGTGCGCATATGGGGTTCTGAAAACCCCCATGAATACTTTTCTTTTTTACAGAAAAGATGATCTCATCAGTCGTATACTTAGACATGTTGGAAAACTTCGTATTTCCACAACTAGAAGAGCTTCAGCCACATGTCTTTTTGCAACAAGATGGTGCACCACCTCATCGTTCCTAGTTCTTTGAATGACCATTTTACAGGAAGATGGATTGGGCGAAGAGGTCCAATTCCTTGGCCACCCAGATAACCTGATATAACGCCGCTGGACGTTTTCCTTTGGGGATTTGTAAAAGACAACGTTTACAGGAGAAGAGTGTCGAACATTGATGACCTAAAAGCCAGAATTACAACCGCAATAGCCTCTGTGGAAGCCGACATACTGGCCGGTACCTGGCGTGAAATTGAATATCGACTTGATATTCTCCGTGCGACGAAGGGGACACACGTGGAAGTTCAATGACAAGGGTCATGAAACGTTTTGAATCTATCTAACCATTTATGTTATAAATTTTAATCTTTCTTTATTATTTTATGAGTTACTAAACATCAAAATGGGTCCGGGACTTTATAAACACCCTGTATATTAGATTTATATAAGGCACTTTCCAACATAGGCATTCTGACACAAACTTTGTTGGATGCAATAGTATTCTGCTTTCTTGAAGTACACGGGAAGTTGCATATGTAGCACTTAATATTAATATACAATATTGAGCATGTATGCTTTACTAGCGTTAATATCTCACGACAAGCACAATTTTCTTTTCTAAATGAATAGAAGAGTTAAATATAATCTAAAATATTTCCGTTTCGTAAAAGCAGATATAATAATGGTGGATATTTATGTTATTTTCAAAGAAATTAAAATTTTGAGTAATCACTTACCTGTCACAAACAAGGAGAAGTCTGCCTCGGCAGATCCGCTTTCATTCCTGACAGTTATTTTGTATTTTCCCATATCGTTCTTCTCAATTTCTTTCCAGTAAATAATCACGTAATCGTCGAATACGGTGTACTTTATGTGTCCGTCTTCTTTCACCTCGAAATTATTCTTGTACAGCAGCACATCGAAAGGTGAGGTACCAGAGAAGTAGATCTTGACTTTGGCATTCTCCTTTTCGGGGAAATACACTTCCGTTGGACAACGCTCGATCTTTGGTGCAACTATAGAAGCAAAATGAACTTTGCATTACTTCTTTTATAATATTCAAAAGATATATTTCAATAAATTGTTTATTTCTGATCATAATTAATTCTAGCATGATGTAGTAATAACACTCTTCAAGCGTTTTAGAAATCTCCTCTGCTTGGTCTAAAGATAACAAAATATTTACACATTAAGAATGATCAATAATAAAAAAATAAATATTAAGGAATTTCTTTTAACAATTTAAACTAAATATTTAGAAATTTGTTACAAAACGGATTCTCGGACGAAATGATCAATGAATTTGAATGGAAAATTGAAATGATTAAACTTGCCATTGAATATCAATTATGTCTCAGCTCAGACTGCAAAGAATACCATAAAATTATCAAAGCAATAACCTTATGTTTGGTACAGATTTTAGTCAATATTCAATCGATTTTGAGGGCAAACAGCTACAAGTCCCTCTTCATCAGCAGCAAAGAAATCTGCAATGAAAGGAAAGCCGTGGTTGCATTTATATCCAAAAGCCGTAAAGCGAACAAGAAGATAGCGCGTTCTAAATTGATTGAAAAATTAAATTAATAGAATTTTAAAAAATAATTTTTAATTCCTTCCTAACGCTTTTAAAATACTGCTAACTTAATTTTCAGTTTTCTCTACTATTTCTGCCGACAGATGGAGCTACATGCTTGCTCGCTCTATTCCTTTTGGATATAAATAAAAGAATGGCTTTCCCTTCGCTCCAGATTTTTTTTTTGATCCTGATGAAGAGGGTCTTGTACCTATTTGCTCTCGAAATCGATTGAGTGACTAAAATCTACGCCAAAGAGAAGGTTGTTGTAAATTAATTAAATGTTTTATTTTATGTTTATTTTGCAAATTAATTTTATGCATTAATTTCATGTTTTACTTTGGCGTGCTCCTCTTCTGTCTACAAAGAATAAATTAGTAATGTTTTCTCTACCACTGTTTTCTGGATGGGTGAAATGCTACTGATGATGCTTTTTTCATGTTAAATAAAATTTAAGACTGATTTCTTTCGATAAAAATTATTTATCTTAAAGTGTTTCTCAAAAGGCAGAAGCTATTTAAAAAAATAAAATAAAATCTGAATTTGAATTTCGCCCAATTTAATGTGCATCCATATCTCCTCTGAATTTAATAATCTAAAATATTTTAGACCATGAAAATTTAATAATCTGGATTTTTTCAGCAATTTTACTCAGCATCTATGGTAGCTTAATCTTATAGCTTACAAAACTTTAGTTTCACTAACATTAAATTATTTAAACATAACATTAAATTTTATAACATTAAATTCAAGGCGTTCTAACTGTAGTTGTAGTTTAAATTATTGAGTATAAAAATATTGATTAAAAACAAAACAGAGGTAAATTAAAACATATCGGTACAAAAAGAACAGGAAGAGAAAATAAAATCTCAACGAGAATCAATATATCATGAAATTAAAAGAATTCTTAGTATTTGAAAGTTACGTACCGGCAATGACCATTCTAGCGAAACACTTATCGGACCCGAGAGAGTTGCTTACGACGCATGCATATTCGCCCTCATCCGTGTCCCACACTTCAGTAATTGTAAGCTTGAACTCTCCATCTTTTCCTTCACTTAACAACATCCGACCAGCAGAATGTATTTCACGACCGTTCTTGAACCTGGAAAGGAAATAAGTTATTTATATTAACAAGAGGTTACCTATGGTGGGATTTATCGACTAGTAGGGATACTATTATTTATGAATATGTAATATTATTTATATGTAACTCTATACATATGTAGCGTAAGCTAGTATTCAATTCTTAACAAACGCTAAGGGCAATAAAATTCTTAATTTCTTGACAAAAATATAACGAAAATACGAACTAATTTTCTTAGCAAATCTTTCACAAAAAACATCTACTATATCCATCGTAAAATTTTGTCTCCTTTTTATCACATTTATCAAAATAAAATCCTAGTTACCAATGATCCACATTATCCTTCAGAAACCATTTTATGCAACCGTTGATAATATTGTTTTCTATGTTACACCGAAACGCTCAGAGTAATGACTACATGTAATACGTTTACTGGTAGTGATGGATGCAGTTAATATTATTTTTGTTCATGGTCTGTATATTTGATATATAATATAAAGAATAATAAATTTAGTAATAGTGAGTTTCCGCTTGAACGAATTTTCCACCATTAACAATCGTAGAGAATATTCAAATCGATGAATGCATTAATTATATCCGGTTTCTGAATATCAAAGTCTCGCAAATTCAATTATAAACTACATACATATAGAACAATTAAATTAAATATGTTATAAAAATATGTTCGCCTTTTAGAACGGTGGAAATCATGAGCCTATATAATAAATAAGACATTAGAGTTTAGTCCATATTTGTTCTATTATTTATCACTAACTATTAAAAGTCCTTTGTAGTATGGACAAACTTTTACATGTGCGATCAGTTTTGCGACAGATTTAATTATGGTAGTTGACAATTAATATAATAATCTCTGTAATCAAATTATCATATGGGCCAGAATATAAGATGATATTTCACCTTAAAATGCTCTTCTGGAAACTGCATTTATCACACAATGTACTCCAAGAACATCTAAGAATCAGGAAGTCCGTCTGAATGTTTCCGACTTTAACTGGTCACCACATGGTTGTCTTCGTAGTTCATCGAGTGCAAAACATATTTGAGCAGCAACAAGTATGTCATTTCGTTTGGCATCGTGGATTAATAGTGTCATATTGAAATGAGCAAAAGGTTTATGCGCTCACTGTAACATGTTAACGGTACAAAAAAGTACGCGATTTCTTATGGCTTAAGATATGCTTTTTACAGTTCCAATAAAATGTAACTACAGTACACAAGGCAAATAAATCTAGAGCAGTTCTGAAGATAATGCTTTCGAAGATTCCTCTGTTCACAAGATGGTGATATTTCGTGGTTACTTCTCGCGTTCTATCTGTCCACTTGTAATTGTTTTCTTTGGGGATAGCTAAAGCCTTTCAGAATAGGCCGCAGAAAATTAAGGAAGGGAAAGATGCTAATTTTTCCAGCATGGAGCAAGGACGTAAGTAGAGACTTGGGTACCCCGGGGCAACGGATGATAATGGGGGCCCCCGTCTTTATTGTTACTTCCAACCTTAACGATTTTTTTCTAGTTATGACTAATGGTTTCTTAACAGTTGAAGTAACTTTGTTCTCCTTAATCGAATGAAAGGTTTTTTGAATCAAAGTTTTTCGATATGCTTTGTTTTTTGAAAATGTTTTTTGAAAGGTTTTCCGAATGAAAGTTCTCGTTGATATGCGCTATTACATGTTATTTTTTATTCCTGTTTAATATTGTTAAGTAAAAAATATGATATTTAAAACTATTTGGCATTATACAGAGCGTAATACATGTGCAATATAATTAAGTTAAAATGTTGACTAGGCGCCATGGATGCATTCGTAGATATTATTTTTTATCTAATTAGAAATAAACATTTTAAATTTCTAATTAGATAAATAATTTCTCTACTTGAAAAGTGAAAATATAAATATCGTTGCCAAGTATAATTTTTGAGTTCTTTTAATATAAAATCTACAATATAAAAAATCGATACATTTTTGTTCTCCTTACTTGGGGGGCTCTCTAATCTCGGAACCCTGGGATTAACTGCGCTTTGATGAACAGCTAAGTGAGGCTTTAGGAGTATTTACTTTCGTTAGGACCATTCTTATTACTCTTAAAAAAGTAACAAAGGATAAAATGTCAAACAGCATTTTGTATGATGGAAAAATAAAATTCTATGCAGTATTTATATTGCCCTTTTTATTTCTGCTTTAATTCCGGAAGATCTTTCTACTCGACCTTGCACATCAATGGAATTCATCACTTCTCGCTTAACGTTTAATCATAAAAAACGGTGTTTTTAAGAAATAGGTAGGGTGAATTTATTTCAAACAAATAAATATTGCAATAATATAGCCCTTTAAGAAAAAATATAACACGTAAAAAAATATGAATTACCATCTAGCTGTGGGTGCAGGATTACCAATAGCTTCGCAGTCAAAGACAACTTGCTTGTTAAGGGCAGCACTCTTGTTGAACAATTTTCTAACAAATTCTGGTTTCTGACCATCTGCAATAATACGTATAATATATTAGAAGCAGAATTTTTAAAATGCATTCTAGATGTTTCGCAAGCATAGAAGAATGCATTCCATTGCTGTACCTGCAACTTCGCACACCTTGACTGGATTGGTGCATGCGCTAGGTTCACTCTTGCCAGCAGCATTAACGGCAAAAACTCTGAATTCGTATTCAGTGTTTTCCATCAGATTCATGACGGTGTAGTTGCAGTCTGCGCATGGGAAATCATTGGCTTTAAACCAGAATGTGCTACCAGCCTCTCTGCGCTCCACGATGTAACCTTCAAGGAACAAAAAGGCACTTAAAATTCATATGTGAATTATAAATATGTATGAAAAGTTAATACATCTTCATTAAATGCACCGAATTATCACAGGAATAAAGTTAAATAACTAAAAAGATATAATGCACGAGAATTATTACGAAAAGCGGTTTTCGTAAATTCTTAAAAAATTCTGGAAGAAGAAATCTTCCAAACATATTTTGGTTCTTTCGATAATAAGGCCATTTTTTAGTGTATGAGATTATAAATAGGTAAATAAATGCATTAGAAAGACCGTACGAAAAAATCATAGACTGAGAGAACTTCTATGAAAAAGTTCTGGGGGTATTTTGGGAGAGAAATACCATGGTAATTCGGTATCGATAAAAGTATCGACGATCGGTATTGATGAAGAAACAAATGAAGTAGAAGCATTTGGGGTTTCTTCATCGATACCAGTTAATTTATCAAAATGTTTGAAGCATTGTTTCCTACAATCGAATTTTTAGAAATACCCTATGAATTGTTTACATGTATACACAATTCGTAATAGTATGTATACTTCAAAGATCAGTTCTATGAAAACGTTTAACGTTAAACACGAACTTTCTTAAATTTTACATGAATACGGATATTTGGTTTAAATGACTGAGACTATAATTATCAATAAGAGAAGAAAAACTTCTTTTTCCTTTCTTAACAGTACAATATACAACGCAGTTGCATTTATTCATGGGACACTGAAACAGAACAAAAGGTTCAGCTGTCTTAACGAGAAAAAATATGACAGTCGCTTAAGATATATTCTTCATTTAATCAATCAAAACCTTTGCCTGTCATATATTCACATATTTTATGAGTTACGGTTAAAAAGCATTTGAGGGGTCCCGCAATATTTTACAAACTACGACACAGTTTGGCTAAATGTAATTGGGAAAAGCTGATTCAAGTTATAAATAAATTTACTACTAGTTACTTTTTATGGATTTGGATATTCATTTCATTATCTTTAGTATAAAAATTACTTTTAGGATTTCCTAATATTGCATATAAACTATCATCAAATCTCTTAAAATTGTCATTATTTTCTGTCATTTGATAGGAAAATAATATAAAGAAGAGCTTAAAAAATATGCGATAAAGGCATAAGTCAAATCGTATTGGAACTGATATTCAAAACATACGGTTTCTTATGCAATTTTTGTTTTTTTAAATTTCCAATGGCTTGGCAAAAAGTTACAAAGAGCTAAAATGTTATAAACAGAGGTTACAAAAAATAGAATTAAGAACAAAAAGACCGAAGTCATTGCCTAAAGAGCGAGCGCTCTTGCCTCCCAGTATCTCGAATCCTCTGTAAGACCACGAACAGCCCCACATCGAAGCAGGTGGTCTCTATCCATTTCTTCAGAATGACAAAGTTGGCAAGCAGGTTCGCTTGAAATGGCTGTGCGGTGCAAATGGGCGGCAAGGCAATCATGTCCTGTAGACAGACAGAAATCGGCAACTGCACTGCGTCTCGGACTATCGAGAATAAGAAATGGACTTATCATTCTCCAAATTTTTAGCGCTGTACGAGTCTGAAGATCTCGGAAGATATCAGACGTAAATAAACTTTTTAAAAACAGTTTAATCCCCCAATAAAAATGGCTGTATTAGGATGTTGTAGTAAGCTGGCATCTCTTTTTCGCAAGGAAGTCTACTTGTTCATTGCTCTAAAAACCACAATGGCCAGGCACCCACTGGAGAACTATTTGCTTCTAATTTAAAGTGAGAGTTCTCAGGAATTCTTGACATTGCAAAATTTCATGTGTTAATGCGTGTTCAACAGAGCTAATTGATTGAATAGCTGCGTGTAAATCAGAAAAAATGACTGCCTTTGCAAACTTGTAATGAATGGCTAATAATTGCTTTAGCTTTAGGGCTATACAGATGGCTACTACTTCGCCATAAAAGGAGGTACCAATGTATCCCGCAGGGGGGGGGTGAAAAGAAAAAAGATTCGAAAACACACCAGCCCCAACTTTAAAATGGCAGTCAAACTGAGAACCATCAGTAAAAACGTATAGCCAATGAAAAGGTGGATATCTAGCCGCAATGGTCTCCAAAGAGAGACGTTTCAAAATACTTGGTGCAACATCTCTTTTTCTATGGATGGCTTTCACTAGGTCTAGCCTTACTTAATATTAATCACCTCCAAAGGATTTCTGGTTGTCAAGAGTAGTTGTATATTAACTGGAATCTCAAGATCTTTCTTAATGTCCAGGACGTTTTGATTAAATCCGTATTGTGTTTTTAATTTCCTAGGCTTGACTACGTAGTCCCTCCATTAGGGATCCTCCATCTTCAGTAGCTTTTCATAGAGAACCAAGGCCTTCATTTTCATAATATACTATTTCGGCTGTTCAGTAGTAACCCTCAGGTACCGTTGTATGCTGTCCACTTCATGCGGCAAAAATTCCAACGATCGGCGAAAACCAAATACAAATTTCGCATAATCTTAATATATCACGTAAACGAAAAATCGCATTCGGCAAAACTTTGATTAAAGAAGTCAAACATTGCTAAGAACAGCAAAGCCAGAGCTTTAAAGTTCTCCTAATTCTCGATAATGCTATAGGACACTGTACTTATGTCTCACAACATTACATACAAATTTAAATGTGTCCATCGATTAAAAATGAAGTCAAGGAAATCCTAGAGATCGCAAAAGCAACAGACGGAGAAGGAGTTCAGACATGGAAGAAGGAAAAATCAAGAATTAGCCGAGAATGATGCTCGTGAAATGATAAATGAAGAATTGGGTGATGTTATAATATCAGCAGACGGTGAAACCAGCGATAGCGAATAAGATAAAGAGCCTTTAACGTACAAGAAATTAAACGAATTGTTAGAAAAGGCTCAGAAACTGTCTGATTTTGTGCTAGAGATTGAGCTAAATAAAGAAAGAAAAGGATTATTTATAAAAGGTGTTACGAAACTGTGCACTACTTTCCGCGAAACGTTTAGTGACGCATCAGACATTGTTCCATGCAAAAATCACCAGCTATTTAAAAAGTAATTGAATCATAAACCTACTTATCAAATACCAAAAGAAATCCTTTCGATTAACATTTATGTCATTTTTCCTTTCTAATTACAGTAATATCTAGGTTTGTATGAATTATACATACTTTCTTTATGTGAACTATACTAACCTGGTTTTTCATCAAAACTTAATTTTGCGGAACTCGATTTTGCCGTGCGCGCAACGCGTTAATGAGGTAAACAGCACGTGCGGCAAGGGCTTACTGTACAGTCGTTAAATAAAATAAAATATAATATTAATACTCTTTAAAAAGGTGGATCCATGCCAGTATCCGTTGAAAATCACATTTCTTTTAAATATATAACTAACGTTAATAGAAGACTAAATTTTTTGTTACATAATGGTGTGTTTCGCTTCATTACGTAAAATGTAATTCTGCTGTTCAAATATTAATAATGTTAACATTGGCAAAAATGTTCATTAAATCGTAATTTAATTATTTTATGTAAGATTTCCACGGTTAAAATGTGAATTTTTCATTACCAATAATTTTGCTTCCACCATCAGATCGAGGTTTCTCCCACCTGAGTTCTACGTAACTGCGACCGACTTTCATAACCATCACATCTTGAGGTGGAGAAGGTGGACCTGGGGAAATAAAGAATATATTATACGATGAAATATAAGCCGTCGAAAGTAAGAAACATGTATGTTAATAACTAATATTAATAATATATTAATAGTTTTGATAATAATATATCAATAGTTTTGATAATAATACATTAATCGCTTTGATAATAATTAATAATATATGAACAAATCAATTTAAAATACACATCTCATTTCGAGAAACCTTTCAGCATCCCTTACCTGAATTCGTTAAGAAAATATTCAAAAACTATAAAATATCAATTGTATTTTTTTATTCTTGGATAAATAATTGAATCTATCATTCTTGAAGTTCATGAACTTGGATAAAATTTCATAAATAAATGCAAAGCAAGTGAATTTAGCAAAGTATGACATTACTGTGAGAAAATTATTAAATATTCTACCATATATTCAATTATACAGTTAATACAGAGATGCAGGCAAAGTATGTTTAATACAGAACACTGTTAAAAGTCCAAAATTCTAAAAAGACAAGTGTCATTAAAGCTTTACTTATTTATACTGAGGTACACAGCATAGCTTCACGTATAAAAATAAAATATACTCAGCTTGGTTTGAAAGTTTATGATGTGTATATGTTACCGGCAATATGTGAAAGTTCTAATGTAGTAGCAACGTATGATTATATAGAATACATAGGGATTTTATATAATGCCGAAAACTGGAAGGCAATGTATGAAACGATGAACATTTTATGCACTGACTAGGCATTCTATAGAATGCCAAATGACAAACCGGCAAAGTATGAAATGTATATTTAATTCGTTTCGAATATCCATACATTTAGAACACTCATACTGTAGAGATATTAGGTTATTTCGAAGCAGGAGACATGAAAAATGTGCAATGCCCTCGCCGGGATTCGATCCTCGGACCTCTCGAATACGCGCCGAGTGTGCTGACCATTACTCCACGAAGGCATTCTAAGAAGGCGGGAGAAATACCTTATAATCCATAATTCATACATTCCATATATTTCCCATTTTGTTTTCTTTAATAAGAAAGGCATAAAAATTTGCTTCTTACAACCATCTTTTTTCTTTACGTATTTTGAGTAAAAGTTTTTGATGCCACTCTTGATAATTTTTTTAAAATAACATTAATATTTCTGAGGAATGCACGTCTTCTCAAAAAGAGCCTTGTGACCTTTTTCCTACTCTACTTAGCATGACCTTTCGTACTTTAATATTTTTTATACTTTACATACATTTGTCATTCTATAGAAAACCTAATCATTATATAAAAAGCCTAGAGAAAGTATACAATAATTCTCAGATTTCATACTTTGTCAAAAAACGCTAGGCATTCTGAAAATACTTAGGTGTTCAACAGAATGCTGCCGTTTCATAGATTGCCGGTACCATATAAATTATAATATATGTTTCTGCAATGTTTTTTAATCAAGATTTTGTATATTATTGCTATTACATCATGATACGTTTACATTTTTCTAGTGAAGTAGAAAATTTAAAACATAATTTTAAAGAGGATTTTAAACGGTATCTTACTGAATTTCTTCTTCAGCTTGAATGTGCTTGTTGGTTGGCTAGCTTCTCCCAGACCAGCTGCATTCTTAGCCTTTACTCGGAACTGATAATCATGATTTTCCGACAGGTTTGGAACTAGAAGAAACATTACAAAAAATGAAATGAAATAATTTTGTAAAAACTCTACACGAGAATAGCTGTACCAGTATACACGCAAAGCAAGAACTGTATTGAATATTTAATAGATAATGAGCATAAAATTTTTACTTTGATATTAATGTGTAGTATGAGTGAAACCAGAACTTAAGCTGCGCCTGGGCTCACCAGAGCCCTAAATAAGAGGGCTGTGGCACTTCGTTTACGTAACTGAATCGCAATTTCAGCAGAAAACTCTTTTGGTGATGAATATTTTATTTTAATAATAAAGTTAAATTAAAAATCAGTTATAACTTTGAGCTCGATTGAAACATTTCTTACTTTTTAAGTGAAACTTCAGTTCCTGCCAGAGCCCTAAAGAAGATGAGGTCCAGTATTTTGTTTTATTATTTAACTATTTACAATTGGCTTAATAATTTATTAAGTTTTTGTGTATGTCTTTTTATTTTATTGAAATTCAATTATTTAATTATTTTAATTACTAATTATTTTACTATTTTATTACTTGTTTGATTTATTTATTTTTATTTCTCATTCCTGAAGATGTTCCATGGGGCTCCGGCACATCTAAATTTAGAACCTAACCCTTGAGCGAAGCATTTTTCAATTTAGCGTTTGCTTATGTATTTGATATTTCTGAAGAAAAAAAATCCACAATACAACAATATAAAGAGGAAAATAATATTAATATTATATACATTCGAAACATCAAATTGGGCACAAAATATGCTCTTTTACAATTATTATTGAGAAATATATGATCGTACATATCTTCAAAAGAAAAATTAGCATTTTACTAAAATCTATTGTTGAAATATTCCTTTTTCTCGCACAATAATAAGTTGCATCAAGCGTTAGTACATTAACTACTCATCTTGTACCCTTAATAATGTTGCAATAAATTTAACTGTATAGCGCATCATGTGATGATAATGCGTGCATTATTATAATTTTAAGTTTTTTCTCTCCTTAAGTAGAAGTGTACATTTTTTATAACAGTCTTCGAAATCTGTATTATCAGAGATTATTCCATCTGCTTGTTTTCTCTGTTCTCAGTAATACAGTTCAGCCGAAATAGTTGTCTGTACAGTTTTTTTTAATTGTGGAATTTTTTAAAAATTATTTGTCAAGTTTTGGTACACATTTCTGTCACTGATGAAAACTCTTTTGAAAATAGTATGATTTTAATATCGATAGTATCTTCTGTTTGAAATGAAAATAAAGCTATGAAAAGAAACAGCTGGCTTTAGAAAACTATTGAGCATTCCTTTCAATTTTTCTTAAACATTAAAATGTGAACTGCGGAAATAAGCAATAACAACTATTACTATCATACTTACCTATAAAGGTTAATTACAAGAATCCTAATTGCAGTTCAGCTATAACTTACTATCCAATTCCCACATTTATTAACAAAAGTAAAGTTTTAATAATAATTTCCTCTATATAATAAATACTTAAAAAGATAATTTGTTTCAAAATTATATTCATATGCATATAACTTTAATATATATATATCCATATATATTAAAATGAAAATAATATATATATTGTTATTTTGAAAGTTTTAGTAAAGTTATATATATATACATATATATATATTTTCTAAAACTTTTAAGCTTTACTAAAATGAAAACGTTTTTGCATCATTAATTACTTGATAGAATGTTAGATTAAAAACGTTTGCTAGTGTAAATCGTCATTCTTCATAGGAATTTCGATTTGTGCATCTCTACACGAAAGCGGAGCTCGCATATGTGCACTTTTTTCTCTGGGGTTGCGAATAAAATGGAACAACTGCTCTAAGAAGGTCGGGAATCATTCTTTGTATCTCCCTTTTTTTAACTGTTCAAAAAATGCAGCTAATTACTCTTTGAATCACTTGATTTAGACAATTCTGATAATACAATGACTAAATCTTTTTTAAAATTGTTATATTAGTAACAAGATATTTAATTGCGTTACAAGGTATGGCCAAACAAATGGTTGCCAATTGTAATAATTCTTATGACGATTAAATTATGAATTTTTAAAATGTATTTTAAAGTCAGTATATTTTGCTCATTTGAAATGAGTTTAAATGAAATATCAAAAAAAAAAAAAAAATTCAGCATTCGTTACGTACACTTTCGAAACTCATAATAATATAATTTTCATCCCTTTTTGTATAAACGTTGTGATCTATTTTATACACTGTTAGGTGAATCTTTGACTAAAGGCTGTGCACAAATCCCGTATATTTCCGTATAGTATTAGCCGATTCGTGTATAAGTCGAGAGTTCGTTTTTCCTTCAAAACCCGTAAGACGAAATGAAAAAAAATTCTTTAACGTTCAAAACTCTGGTAATCTCTCTATCTGAAGCTAGCGCGTTAATTCTATTCATTTGTTATCTTATATATGGTCTGTCGTATCTGTGTTAGTCTTATTTTCTGAGCCATTTTATTTTTAATCCAAAGGGACAATTTGTCCAGAAGGACTATTAATTTCGTTTTGGCATTTTGCTTTGATTCACTACAAGCGTTGTTTCACTTTCCAAATTGTTGCCACCAAATATTATCGCCTTGTATTACATTTAAAGAAAGTGAATGTAATGATGAAGAATCTGCATAAATATAGGTATGTTTCTCGCATTGCGATAAAACGACGGTACTTACAGCCATCCAATTTTGAATAACGCAATCCTCCTGCGGCTATGGGCATCCGCAAGCATAAATTTGAATTTTGTAATTTGTTTTATTATCGATTTCATATTTCGTAAAACTTTAACGAATTTTTCATTAACAAACTCAAGGATTTCAAAGTGAGCAATGGCAACGTTTTACAGAAAAAACATTTTTATGTTCAGAGCGCGAAACTGTGTATCGAAAATTCTAAAGGTATGCTCATTCTAAAATTATTTTGCTATATTGCTCTTGAACTAAATTTTATGGTTTAAGTGAGAAGAACATGATATTGAATAAATAAAGGTAACACATAAAATGTTGAAAAACCGCCCCTTTGGACGTCATTTAAAATCTGAAACTTTTCAGATTTTTTTTATTATCTTTATTTATTTACTTTTTGGTCTGAAACATGAGCGGGAAGAGAAATTGTTATATGGTGAATTTCAAACTGCAGGTAATCGCGTTTGCTGAAAATTCTAACAAGCGTATGGCTACTTAGTACTTCTCCGTAAATGGAAAATACGTTCGAGAGTGATAAAAGCAGGATGGAAATTTCGGCAACATCTGAACTTTCGTTTTGGTGACGATGTAACAAGCCAGCATTACAAAAAATTTCGCAAATGAAATAGCCCACTTTCACGAAACGAATAATTCATTTAATTCAAAATTAACATTTTTATAAAGTAAAGAAATAAAAAAGTGCAATATATTATCGTTTGCACTCGGCTCACGGAAAAGCACTTGCTTAAACACAGAAAAAGCACTTGCTTTTTCTGTGAGATTAACGGATTCGTATATAAGTCGATCCTCGTCATTTAGCTCTAGAAAAAAGTTTCTAATTTTCTCGGCTTATACACGGAAATACACAGTAGTCATAATTTTATCGCTCGATTATTCATTAGAAGTTTCGTTATTGATATTTTTCCACATTTAATTTATACTACTTCATGGTAAATTTTGAATCATATGTTTTTCATTCTATCATATAATGCAGAAGTTTTTAATGGTATTCAGATCCCTCAGTATATGAAACTCACTTGTAAAGTGTGTCTCTTTGACCAAGTACTCATTGCCGATTCTCCACCTTCCATCAGCCATGTCACAATACTCAATTTGGTAGCCTTGTATTCTAGATCCACCATCGTGAACAGGTGGCTCCCAGGATAAACTGACATTTGCACCATCGTAATCAGTAATGAGAGGAGTGCTTGGTGGTCCTGGAGTGTCTGTATGAAAATAATGACTTTGTTAGAACATTTATATATAGCTTCCTTGTATTTTCTCAAAATGAAGCTGAATTAATTTAATCAGACTCGTTCAACAAATACAGTTTTCAGGTTGTGCAAACAGATGATTAACATTTAACTCACCGAATGAGAATTTAGCAGTCACTAAACGATCGGTATCTAATGGAGCACCGACACCATACTTGTTCTCGGCGCGCACTCGGAAGTGGTATTTCTTTTTATGTTCGAGTCCGATGACTTCATAGTGACAGCCTCTAACATAACTGCTCAGTTTGGTCCATACCTTAATGAATAAATGAAACAAGTGATTACCAGATGAATAGCACTTTGTCCCAAAATTTAGGAAGAATAATTTACATGAAATAACATACAATGTGGGATAAAAATCAAAGATACAAAAAAAAATCATTTACAATAATTAGATTGACCATAAATTCAGCTCATGTGTCAGACAAATACAGAAATTTCTAAAGAATATGAATTAAAAAAATACTGTATAAAACAGGTATTACCAAACTTTTCCTTGCATCGACCCCTTTTAAAAGAATAGTTTTCTTAATCGACCTCCTTACATTGTTGGTGTAATATAATAGCGTACAATATAATCATGATACAAATAATTGCGCATACCTAACTTAATCATAATGATTATGACTAGAATATGAACAAATATTTAAAAAAATTGCTTATGTTTTATTATTTTTTGTATTCTGATTATTTTTAATTTTATAAATAATAAGCAAGTTATCAGATACAAAATCCCAGATTCTAATTCCTCAAAAGCTCGATTTTAATTAATGTGATGGCTGGGTTTGATGCATGGGTGCAATATTGACATTTGGCATAAACATTGCTTAACTTATTTCTTAATTCACCTCGTTCAGAAATGTTCCACCTGGTTCTTGTTTTATGCAAGTTATTAACTTGACTAAAGCCTACTTCCACTAGGTAAGAAGAGGAAAATGTCAATAATGTGGGTCCGGTAGCAACTTATTTTGGGGCACTTCTTTCGGATGACTTTTACATTCTAAAATTTTATCCATGAGTACCCATGTGTGCTTGAATAAGACTTGACTCATTTGCATAATAAAGCTTTGTATCAATAAACAATCAAATCAATGGGATCTTGATTATGCCAATCAACTACTGGTGCATATTCGGCTATTGATCCCCAAATGCACTATGAATCCTAGGCCCCCTTTAAAATTTCATCAACTTCCAGGGAACCCTACCAAACCCGTTGGGAATACCTGGTTGTAAAATTGTTGTGTCGCGAATTCTGTGCTTTTAATTTAAGTGTTTTTAATGATTTAAGTAATCAATTATTTAAGTATTTTATTTGTATTTGTATTTGGTTTTTTTTAAGTTCGAAATTGTGAAGAGCGTATGAATATATATATTTGGAAAGTGTGTACTTAAAATCATTAAGCAATTATTTTTTCCTTCAACGGTCAATTTTAACGCAGAGAGGGGAGCGTCTTCTAACGGAAGTAACATCTGTGGGAAATGCCTTTTTAAGATGACAGTTGCAACATTGAATAATATATCGTGGTTCTCTTGTCTTTGTTACCAAGCTGAAAGTGAAGACTGTTGTCGGGCGTCCCGCTGTGATGTCGCCTGGTTTTATGGCCTCGGTGGAAGTTGTAAATTGAATCTTTGAATGGGCAGTTTTTGTTGTTTCTTATATTTTTCGCTTGTTAGCAGAGGGGGTCGAATGTTTAGTTCCCAGTTTTTCGCAGGTGCTACTGTAGACAATGACTTAGTTCTGATTCGTTTGGGGGTTTGAACTTGTCCTATTAAATTATATTGAAAAGTCTCGGATTGGCAAGAATTTAATTTTACGTGTAACTTTGGACCTATAATTGTAGGTGGGAGGAGAAACCGAGTTTTCCTCGGTTGTTGCGCGAGTTTTGAAGTCAGTTTTTACCAGAGTCTTCGAGTTTTTGGAGTTGAATATTTAGCAGAGAGGGCCTTTGGCCTGCGGCTTGGGTGGCTGGCGCTGCGTTCGGGCTTGGGTGGCTGGCGCTAGCGTTCTGCGGACGAACTCGGCTTTTAGCTGAGGAGATTTGCGATGCTGCACTTGTACCCCGACGGGTGGCTCACGTTTGCGATGCGGCATGATGTGATTAATAGAGAATTTTCTTCTAATTTGCGAGAAGTAGAACTCAGAGCGAACTCTTCCGAGTTTGAAGCGGGTTTTCCCGTAAAACGGAAGTGTAAGGGCTCGTACCTAAATGAAGCTCTCTGTTCGTGAGAAGGAAAAGTATCATCGTTCTGTACCCGGAGGTTCTCCTTCAACTTTAATGTTTTAGAATTTTGATTGCCGAGTTTTCATCTTTGAAGTTCTACAAGAGGTCATTTTTCGTGGGCTTTTTGAATTTGATTACCTAAGATCCAGTTCAAGGCGGAATTCATCTGCAGCGGTTTCTCCTTCAACTTTAATGTTTTAGAATATTGATTGCCGGTTTTTTTTTTCATCTTTGAAGTTCTACAAGAGGTCATTTTTCGTGGACTTTATTGTAGCTCATTACCAAGATCCAGTTCAACGGCGGAATTCCTCTGCAGCCTATAGCTTCTTATCATGATGATCCCGAAAGTCAACTGTGAGTTTTTTCATAAGATTATATTTTTTTTTGTAATTTAATTTAAACTGTTCTTGCTTAATCTGGGGAGAAAGAGGAAAATTTAATTGAAAAATAAGAAAAAATAAAGGGGGAAAGTTATTGTCAAAAATAAGAAGTTTATGTAAATTGTAATTTCTATAGAAGTTGTTTTAAATGATTAATTTAATGTATTTCAGTATTTCTAAGTAACCGTTATTGTGTTAAACAAAAAAAAATTGTTATCTTGATAAATGACTCTTGGAGAAATTTAATGTGGAATATTAATTGCATTTGTATGTAAGGGTAGTCTGGCCAGGTCTCCCATAAACTTATCCTAGATAATTAATAAATGAGTTTGATTATATGTTATTACTTGCATTTGTTTTTTTGTGTGTATGTAGTTGGTCTGTTCAGTCACTCCATTTGTTTGAGCCGGGAGGCTTTTAAGAAACATGGAGATTATTTTTGCTTGGGGTTATTGAAAAATGTTCATGCATTTTAGGGTTCTCACAACGCGCCCTGTTTTAGCAAATGTGTACTAACCACTTATTAATGATACTTTGAATGTGTTTTAAGATAGAATTTGAAATGACTTTTAGGTGCCAGGACAGTTAAATCTAGTGCTTGATTTTTAGTAGCGGAACTGATTGATTGGTGTCTGAATATTTCTTCTCTGGTGCTTATGAGGTTTTTGCTATGAAATGAATATGAATTATTCTTGAGTTTATTTTAAAATGAGTGAATTATAGAAATGCTTGGTTGAGATTTAGTATTTAGTTTTACCGAGTTCCAGAGAAGATTTATTCCAGCTTCCTTTTCAGGTTAAGTTTATTAAGAAGAATTTGCTTTGTCTTGCTATGTGTGAATTAACTGCTTTAAGAAAAGTTATACTTAATATTATTATGAGTCAGATCAACCAATTAGTTCCTTCCTCTATTTTCTAACAAGTTCATCTTAGTAGGGTTTATTTTTAGTTTGTCCGGCACCTAGAGGGAGTGAGTATGAGTTAAAATTTTAAAGAGTTAAAAGTAGTAAAAACCCCTAAGGTTTAAAAGGATTATTTCTCTCTATTTAACAATGGTGCCGCGTATTTCTCGATTTAGCAAAATGCTGAATAAAATTATTCTTTATAGAAGCGTTCACGAAAACATTTTACAGAAATTTCATATTTTCATGCTCCCAAATCATCAATGGATGTATAGTATTCAGATAAAAAAATTAGCTCATCACAGATATATATATTTCAGGTATACTTACATTATAGGAGGAACTGTCGATTTTCTAATAGACATAAACAATGAAATCCATACTTCAATGAGTAATGGAAAAATGGATATTACGCGTACAACATTTTCATGTATCGATGCATAATTTAACATTTGATAAATATTAATTGCTTTTGAAGTTTGTCACCTGAAAGCGCACTTTCGTATCCCTAACATTTTATATGGTCAATTCGAATATTTTATATGGTATATACATAATATTTTTATATAGTCAAAAACAAAACTTTAGAGTATGCCGTGAGCGAATGCTATAGTTATCTCCCGCACAGAATGAGTTCTGCAATAATGCTGAAGATAAAAAAGTAAAGATACAGAACAAACGCGGTACTCTAAGAAATGTAATGTACTTTTAAGCACTCTAAGAAATGCAAAGTATTAAGCATTCTAAAAAGAATAGCATTCAACGAAACATTTGCACGTTATTTCAATAAATGTGACCAAAAATAAATAACTGGTTAAATATTCTGAAAAGTTTTAAAAACGAAGTATTTTTAAAATGTCATCTTGTAGTTTTATGACCTTTTCTTTACACGGAGAACTTGAATTTTAATTATTCACCCAAGCGATAGCTAGACTGTATAAGAAAGGAAATGTCATAAATCTTTCCCTGTGTGACAAGGATCGGTTGAAAGCTATAAATACTATCGCTACCAAAGGTTCGAATAGAATAGACAAACCTAAAATATGAAAATTCTTGTTTAACTATCTAAAACTAGAATTCAAAAAAAAATATTTAGATCAATATTCTTACTTGTGAAGTAGCATCTTGCTTTTCTACCACATAATTGGTAATAGAGCTTCCTCCATCGTCTTTCGGTGGTCTCCAAGATAACGAGCATGTTTCTGGTGTGATGTCAGTGACTTCTAATGGTCCCTCAGGTGGCCCAGGTTTATCTGAATAACAGTGTAACAGTGTTCAACTATTTTCTGTCCAATTTTGATGCATATATAATAATTAATTTTAAAGGTAAAGTTTGTTTGCTAGGTACTTACCAACAACAAGTACTCTACATGATCCATTATCTGAACCATGTTGGTTCTTGAGTACTAGTGTGTAATTTCCTGAGTCGTCTCTCTTTGCCTTTTTATTGATTAATACTGTAAAAGCGACGTTAACTTCGCTATATACTCGGTCTGTCTTGACAACTGGTTTTCCATTCTAAGGGGGAAAATATGGTATAAGTTTTGATGTACTTTTCTGCTACAAATTAAACATTTTTTTTTATTTAAAAACACATAAGTAATCGTTAATTAGTAGTTTGCTTGACCTACAATAAGATATTTATTACAATTCATTTTTAATTCTAGCTGAATTTCAATCTCTTCATTTTATGCTGTTTTCTTTCCACCTTTTTCAAGCCAATCTTGCTTCTGATTTATATATTTTGGTTTTTGAATACGTTTTCTTCCGAATTCAATATGGGATGGATTTTAAACATATTATTAATTTTATTTTATTTTACATTATATATATACCGATATATTATTTAATATACCGATATATTCCCTTTTGTATGAAATGTTAAATGATTAGCACAAAGATGTTCTCTGGAGGTGAGTAATGTATCAAATAGATTATAAAAAAGTTTATAAGATTGCATTATGAAATCTGAATTAACGTTAAGGCGAGTTTCTATATAAAAAACTAATCGGTTTGTTCCGTTTTCATCAGATTTTTGTGATATTCCAAAAGTAAGATCTCGTTACTGTCACCATCCGAGTCGACTTTCTTGCTCATCAGCCAAGATATAACTAAAACAATCTTTTATTTTAAATTTAATGCATTAATAAGGATTTTCTATGTGAACGTTTTTAAACTTTAACTAAATATTATTCCTTAAAATGCATTTTTTAATATTTTTGAAGCAAAATTAAATAAAAGAAAAAGAAATATTGGCAGAAAAATAAAGGAATTCTACATTTAAACAACAGTTCTTTAATTAAAAGCCTATGTTTGTAATTATTTTATGATTTTATATTTTTTCATGTCCATTATCTGCTTGAAAGTTCATTGTTAGAAGCAGGATTATTACTCACTATGGTCCAAGATGCAGTAGGAATAGGAAATGCGCTGAATGGTACTCGGATTGTGAATTCCTCTCCAGCCAACACAGTAATATCTCTCATACTGAAGGCAGCATCTATCTTCGGCGAACCTGCAGGAAGAAACTGTTTTTTTAATACGCATGCAACAACTGAATTTGTTCTTCAAGGCTGTAAGCAGATTTAACAAGTTATTGTCTTTCAACAACTTCACATAGTCAAGAAAGAACTAAGCAACAGTGTCATTTTAACACCACCATGCGCCTCAGGCAAACGAGTGTGCTGGATCCCTACGAACACCACTCTCATTAATGCAATATAAATGAAATGCAATTGAATTAACATGAAGCCTCTAAGCTCGCGGTGCCCTCCATGCAAGTGCCCAATGGGCCCATGCGTTAAGATGGCCTTGCTAAGCAGCTTTATTGTGCAGTTTAATATTATAAAATATCGATGAAATTCATTCGCCTGTCAATATGGCCAATTAACAATAAACGTTTACTATTTAGAAGATCAGATTATAGTATGATTAATTCCACACCAGCCTTACCATCATTATGGTAAATTTTTTACAATATGTTGAATCCACCTTTTTAACAGTATACACATCCACCCAATGCTACCACTTCAGGTAGTAATACAAATCGAGGGATGGATCGTAAACCATCTTCTTAGTGTAAATTGATACTTTTATATGATTCCACCGGTAGTAAGCCTTTATGATGTTTAACTTTATGGGCTTATGATGTTTAACTTTATGGGCAGTACAATGAGATTTATTTTATTACTTTATGATATAGGAATCTTGATTAGTGCATTGCAATAGATTGTTGTAAATCGTTCTTATATTCGTTTCATCCAATAAAATGTACGAAAATTGCTTTTGTTTTAACAAACTGCAAGCGGGAAACGTACTTTTACATTTTTTGCAGTCTGCACCAAAGCGCGGGTCACATAAAAGTACGTATTTAGTAGATTTGTGCTGGAGAGCGGATATCATATAAATGCGACGGGCATTGTAAGTATGCATAGGGTTTGTGTTGCTAGACAACAATTTCGTTTTTTTCTAGAAGTTTAGTTTGTCGAGTTACTCTGGTTCGTGGCAAAATATACGGGCACGCAATGTGTTAGTTTTGAAAATGCACAATTTTTGGCATAAATTAAATTATGCTTAAAATTTAAGCTTCTAAAAATTGTTATTTTATTTTTAGAACTTCCATTTATTACAATATAATAGATTCGGTACCTACTTGTAAGAGTAAAGAATTTATTTCTGCGTATTTAATTTAACGGGAGTGTAAGCAATATTGTATATAATAAAAGATAAGGTTGAAGCTGACAGAAGATTCGATAAGAAATAAGCATGTTAATTATATAACAGATATATTACAGATAACAAATATAGATAGGTTTGATAATTTTCAAACGTTTTGGCAAGATCTGAAATCCGAGTTACAGATTAATTGTTAAACCAGTGACCGAAACATAATTGTGTTTGAACTCTTTTTTATTTAAAGTAGTTAAATAGAGATTGGTGTTTGTTTACAAAGGCAAATTCAGAATGTTATGCTTATTTTTGAACAGATCACATTATTATATAAGAGAGAAATATTTTATTATGCATTTAGCAAGATTACAAAACATTCCATTAATGAATGCTTACCATAAAACATGCAAAAGTTCCAAAATAATTATTTAAAAACAAATCGTACCCGAAATGTCCAATGTGAAACAGATGCAAAAAAAGAATGTTTATAAATTAGAATTTTGTATCTTGGGTATAAACATATACCGCGACCACTTCTGTACAGTTAACATTAAGCTGCAAATGTGAAAAAATACAAATGAACTAAATCCACGCTATTTATAACTCATCCTAAAAATAATCAAAATGGGCCAACTAGTCATTTTAAAATTATATATATTTAATAACTACCTGACTGTTATTTTTATATCATATTTAAATTTAATAATTAACAATTAATTATTAATCCGTTTTGTTATTAATTATAATAATAATTACATTGTTATTTATATTAGATAACAATCTAATTGTTATTTTTATTTTATATTTTTAAATGAAATTTTCATTCTTCACATATTTTTGCATAGGTTGGAGTACTTTCGTTTTACATGTTTTGGGACTCGGTCTACTAAAACTAAACATGTTTATTAGGATTTTTAAGCTTTTTTGGCTTGCATATGACTGATGCTTTTTCTTAACCCGGCTTGTACGTTTTCAAAATTTTCCTTTTGTTTTGTTTTTCTAATTTTGATTAAAAAATTTGCATACGGTTTTGACTTTTTAAGAGTTCGATTATTTTTTGCAAGCTTTGTTTTTGGCCTCGATCTGTTCAATTTTTTAAAATCTGTCTATTATTTCGCAATCGCTTTGCATTTGTCTCTTTTCTTTGATACAATTTTTTCATTGCTTACTTCGGCCTTCAGGTGTTGAACTGATGAAGACAAAGCTTACTTTGATTGTTTTCCTAAGATTATTTTAAAATCTAAAATTTTTATTTGTGTCCCTTTTAGTTCAGGAACAGGCTATTTTATACATTTACTTCGTTCCTTGCAGCTCCCCCCTTATGAAGATGCAGTGAAAGACGTAAATATCATTTTTTTGATTTTTTATTTTGGCATGTTTTGCCGCCCTATTTATAGAGGTTTGCTGCTTATTTTTTGTATGTGGTTTATTCCGAATTAAATAAGGGATGGGTTTTAAACATATTTATTTTCTATTTTACTTTGCGTTTATATACATGTGTGTGTTTGCGTGTTTGTATGTATGTATGTAATACATTTGAGAAGCTGAAGGCGTCGTAGAACCATAACGGTGAAGAACTTATAATTTCAGTTAAAGCGATTTAAAACTTTTGAACTTGCTATTTAAATCCGTTACCAATTTTCAACAAACCAGGCGTCATCTTCCACGAGCTCGATCCTGTCCGACGCGTTATAATTTGGGAGTTTTGTGGGCGTAGTACATGTATAATGAATAAGAAACTTGCGGACGTGGCTGAATTCAATTATATTTATTTTACTCATGGTTGATATACATTGTTCATTAATCCAACATAAATAAAATGGATATTATAGCGTCTTGTTTTTAAAGAATTATTTTACATCGGTACTGATAAATTTAAAAAATGTACTCTGATGACAGCAAGGAGCAGAAAGCTGCAAGAGCGAAGCAAAGCAGAAAAGTGACGCATTCAGAAAACAACGGGAGGAGAGAAGAGTCCAAATGGCTCCATTTAACCATTCAGATTAAAGCCGAAATTTTTAATCTGATTGGTTAAAAGATATTTTCATTTCTACGTTATGTGAGATGGTATCATGCAGATTTATTTAGAAATGACACAGTTTGGACTAGTATAAATAATTACTATTTGTTAGATTAATAATTACTATGTAAACAGTTACTACTTTTAGAGAGAAATATCCGAATCAAAATGAAGCATAAAAAGGACTACTGACCATTTAAAATTAGAAGTTTGATTTCATATTTTGTTTTCTTATATAAATATAGAAAAAGAGATATAAAATACGTGATTCAAAATTATTAACATTAATTAATTCTTTTTATGATTTTCTGCTCCAAATTGTTTACAATTCTTGTTCTGGACTGCTTCTTTTCATGTCATGGTTGCTTATGTAATCCTCCTGCACTGCGACCGCTCTTATTCAGATACAGAATTTAAACAAAGAAATCAAGTTTATAAATGTTACTGCAACTAATGAACAGCCCTTTCTCTCTGCTTCACGTTGCTTGGTGTTACCGCTAGGCTTCGACCATGTTCAAAGATATGTCAGATATACAAAATTGTGGGGCGTCTTACTCAAAACTGATGTGGACCGCAAGAATTACGTATAAAAAAAATAGTATGTGTCTTGTTACCTTCGCCAACGTCTGCAAGTTTCTTCTTCTACTACGCATTTCATCTGTATGCCAACCACATCTATAACCCTCTCGGCCATAACTAAAAAGTAACTGGTGTCTTCTCTCCCAAGCATCCTAAATTTATTACAACTCGCAATCTACAGAATTATTACATTACGTATATTTAACGTTTACATGAGCACTCCGCGAAATTTCAACAAATTGTGGCAGAAGTTTCGATAAGTTTCCAACGGAAATCGTTTTTTTAAGTTATTACTCTCTTGTTTCTTACATCTGAACAAGGCATTTTCCTTTTTTTTTTACTTAATTTCACCTATGGCATTTCTCATTTGTTGCGTATTTCTTTAGTATACTTTTAAAAGCACTGCCAAATTATTACCGAAAAACATTGTAATATAACTACAGTGAAATATTCTAAATTATTTGTTCTACTTACATGGTGGTGGCTTGGCGAAGATACCATCTGAAGAAGAGCTGAAAGGACTCTGTCCAGCAGCGTTAACAGCTGCCACACGGAATTCATATTCTTGGTTTTCTTTTAGCCCAGTTACCCTGAAAGTTTGGTCCGAAATGGTGGTTTGACAGGCAGCAACCCACCTGTCTCTACCTTTATCTCTTTTCTCTAGTATATATCCCGTGATTGGGCTGCCACCGTCATCTCTGGGTTTATGCCATGTGAGCGTGATTGAATCGATACTTGTTTCCACGGCTTGTGGAGCACCAGGTGCTGATGGTGGATCTGCAAAATTTAAGGCATTTTAGCCACACAGTATGAAATGCTATTTCTGGAATAAAGAATGTTATAAACAGTAATTTTGTGATATATGATTTGATAATGGCACATTTTGTATAAAATGAAAAAAATATTAATCAGATTAAAATTAAATCGAATTTTTATGCGTAAATAAACTTGTGTAGTTTGACATACGTTATTCCTAAAATTAAAAATATTTTAAGAATATTTCAGTTTCTAAATGCTATAAAACACTCTAGGTTATTGCAGTATTAGGTTTTTAATAGGTACTGATGAAATTTAAGTTAAAAATTGCTGAAATTGTATATCGTTCAGGTATTAAAATCATATTTTAGTACTAAGTTCTTATTATAAATGTACAAAATCAATATTTCTCACAGTTAACATGTTTCAATGGAATAATTTGTTTATATTTCTGTTAACCTAAATTGAAATCAATAATTTTAAGTATTAAAAATATTACATGCCTCATTAGAAACTGTGGAACAATTAGATAATCGTAATGATTTTGCTATTAAGAAGGTTTATCTAAAATCCACATTAAACAATCAGTGGTGAATTTATTAAGTGGGGAAAGGGTACTCTAATCTGAAATTTGGAGGGGGAGGTGATCTCTTAAGATGTAGGGATCTTTATAATTTTTTAAATTCAATTAATGATTGAAGTCACCTTGGAATGCATCGCCCTTCACAAGTGCGGTCCCTTAATTTTTCTTTGTGTTACCCTTAAATCTGCTCTTTAATTTGCCAAAGAAAGTAAACAATTTCATGTTAATAAAGAAATTATTTGTCTGTTGCCTTGATTGGTTGCAGCTATTTCCCTCTTAGATTTATGAGTTTATAAAACTGCAGAATTTACTCTTATTATAAAGAAACATTTAAAAACATTTGATACTAGTTACCTGGTGATGGCTTCACATAAGTTGATGTAATTTATAGTTATTATATCTGATGAAACTAAATTTGAGTTTTGTTAACAGCCAAATTTCTAGTTAGTTTGAAAATGAGTTAGAATTCTGATTTATCTACAACTTTAACGAGAATAACTTATTTTAATTAGTACTTCCGTATTATTCCGTCGACCGTGAATGTTGCTTAACAGCGAATCATGAAAGGTGGCGGAGTTGCGCCTATGGTTTCTGCAGAATTCTAAGAGAATCTAGGCCTCTTTACTCAGTAGACAATCAGTATTCGAACCGCTTCGTTTTTGCAATTCGTTAAAATGTTTTCGTCGATTTCTACATCTTGTACAAGATTTTTCTCTCTGATTTTATCGTAATCTTTGTTTAGAATGCTATACGCTTACCGCAGGTATCTGTGCCAATCTATTATTGTTTTGTCTGCCACATCGCGTTCATTAATACAGGCATTTTTATGGTAAAATACCAAAACGTTGAAAATAATCCACTTCTTGTTGGGTCATTTTTTTTTTCAAAATGTAAAAAAAATACAGCAATAATAACTAATTTATATCTTTGTTCGTAAGAACAACAGCTGGCTTATCGAGAATCTATCGGGGTTATATCAAACGAAAGCATAGATGTTATAAGAGTGTTGGTACGTCACGTTTACCCATAATTGGCACCAAATCCCACTGCTTGGCGAGAGTTTCCAAATCGACGAGTTACTAATTTAAATAATTATATAAAAAAGATGGAAATGTTTCTTACCGAAAGGTAGTTTCGCCAAAATTGGTTCTCTGGTCTTTCCTGGTTCACTCGTGCCATGCTGGTTTTCAGCCATAACTTGGAAGTCATACTGCTTGCCGATAGTCAAGTTTCGGACCCTGCAAGCCGTTGTAGTCACAAAACTGGACACTCGAACCCATGTCAAAGTGCCAACTTCCTTCTTCTCAACAACATAGTTGCTTACCTCAGCACCACCGTCGTCTTTAGGTGGATACCAGTAAAGTGTCAAAGATTCGCCTTCTATTTCCTCCGCACGCACATTCTCTGGTGGTGATGGTTTATCTGAAACAATGATAGAAACATAAATGATTCAGTAATCCGCATTACTGATTACGCAACATACACTATAAATTCTTATTTGCAGTTGTTTTGTTTCGACATCTTGAAAATATATTAAATTTTCCTCATTTTTCTCGTTAAGCGCTCCGAACCTATCTGTGAGTTCTTTTTTTAGAAGGCCCTTTGTTATAACTTTTGAAATATGTACTCAACTACTGAATTTGTATTATGAACTTTACACATTTTCGATTTAATGATGCTTGCATGCCTAAAATAGCTACACACACACAAACACATATACACGCACTAACAGTGCATAAAAATGCGTTTTTAAGTTATTCATTTATACGAGCGATCTGCCAGAGTTGCTCTTTAATTACCTTTTCTCTAAAGTCATCTTTCATGCGCATATATTACAACAATATTAATAAGCTTAGTTATGTCTTTCATAGAGACTGAGACTTTCAATTCGTGTCTTTAGTTATACACTGGTGAAATAAATTAAGAGAATTTGCATATTTTATCGAATTGCATGAAAAGAACTGAAATGAAAGAAAAATCACTGCTTTTAGTAGTTGATGGTAATGGAGTTTCTATATCGATAGTGATATAAGTGTTCGTAATATAAGTGTTCCCAAATGTTTTTTCGTATTTTCAAATTTTAACTACCAAATTTTTTCCGATAAAAATCGATTGCATACTTTAATGAAAATTCACAAATGAATTTAATTGCAAAACGTTTACAAACATTTAACATTTGCAACGCATTAAGTATTATGAATTCCGAATATTATAGGCAATTTTTATATATTTTCGAATCTCTGCCTTTATATGTGTTTTCTACTAAAGAAAATGAATTAAATAAATCCTGAATGAACATTCGCCTGGATACTCTTAATTTTTCGAAATCTTCTTGTAAGAGCTACAAATTTGACTTCATAGAAATCTGATTTGCTGCAGTTCACATTTTAATAAACTTCTGAAAAAGTATGTGAATTAATATTATAAGTGCAATTATTTCTCTACTTCAAATATCACTTAGAGGCTTAACTTTGAATCCAATCATGGCCATTAAAAAGTCAGACGTCAAAGTATTTGTTCGTTTAAATAGCAGATAAATTTTCAACATGATATCTCGTTAACAAATAACATTTAATTTCTTCTAACTTCCAGCTGGGGACTTTAGAGAAAAAAAATACAGTGTACTCTCGATTACCCGGCTGCAGAATATTCGTGAGTGGCAGTACTATAGGTGAGGGTGTGTAAAAAATAAAGACGCGCAGATTTGATCATGGAGAGAGATTCTTCCTAATATAGAAGTCGGAGATTTATTATATGGGATTTTACTTGATCTATAACTAATAACTCCATCAGACGTGAAACGAATTGCCACTAGATCTGATATAACTACAAGTCACGGTTTGTAACTACATGACACGGTATTAATAACAGAAATATACAACATAAACGCACTTTCTTGTGCGTTTATGAGCCACAGCTCGTGATCATGCAAATAAACAGAACAGTCTATTTCAAGTTAAACATGGAACAGTAGTAAACATTACAAAGTTTAATTTTACTCTAAGCTGGTTCAGTAATTCTAACCGGAGTGTCAAAATCACGATACAACGCAAAGCCGAATAATTACAACTATCAGTGCTAGCAGGAACTAAACGCGCAGCACGCGCAGGCCATAAACACGCTTTCTCTTAAAATCCTAAAACCTCAGTTTAAATACTAGCTATCTCATTTACATTCTGGTGAGAAAAACAGAAAGAAAGAAGTTAAAAGATCCAAATCATAGTAACTGGTTAATTTAAATAATAATCCTACAAACTAATTGTTAAGAAGCCGAGCCAATAACTGAAACTGTATGCCAAAAGACTTAAAATGCAGTTTTTTTCCAAAATCTCGATCCACAGCATCGAGGATTGGTTCGATGGCGATTCGACTGAGACGGGCTTTCAATGTTTGAATGATGTGGATATTGTTTCAAGTGTCCGAAGAAAAGAAGAATCAGAGAGTGATATTGGAAAATGCAAGCTAAGAAGATACTGATAATTACACTAGTCCAACACAGCGACGACTTCTGTTGAAACTGTACTGGACTTCCATCGATTAAACAAGATTTGAATACAGTGGTAAATTAGCACCTGGAAATATGCAGAGTAAAATTCGATAAATGTTTAAACATTTTCAAAAGCCCATCAGCGGCCAAGTGATAAAAGTCGTTAAGCACTAGTAGTTCAGTTCGGAGTTCGAATCCCGAAGGCGCAACTGCACACCGCACATTGAGTTGATTAATGTTAATGAATTTCGCTTACTGCGTATGCTCAGTAGTGTACCGTTGGCGTGAGAGAAAGTACTGGCGAATAAAAATAAACAATCCTACACAAGCCTGTTCGTCATGTAGGCATTAGCGACTCTTTACGATTGCAATACTATGGACACTTTTTTGTGCTTATTGTACTTGCTTCTGTTTCATTTCATTTTAGTTTATTTTGTTCATAAACATTACATTTAATATCAGTTATGTGTAATAATTTATTTGGCTTTAATTCAGTAATTTAAAATAGATATATTCCTTAAGTTGTTAAAGTATTTATGAATGGAACGCATGGTAAATAATCGATTGCTTTTATCCCTCAGAAGTAAAATCAATAAACAAATTTCTTGATTTCTTGTTTTGTAATCCTTCTTAAACGAAAATTTGGGGAGTTTACAATTGATATTTACACCTAAGTAATGAAGCAACGTACAACCTACCAAGTTTTAAAACCCCGAACTGTTTACGTCCAGATAACAGTACATCAACCATTTACCATATTTATCTTTTTTTAAAATCACGCCAAAGTCGTAATTGCGCCAAATTCTCTTCTGGGCATGCGCAGTGTGCGTAATTCGTTTAACATTGTTCAACTGAATGTGCGGTCTGCCATTACGCATCCCCGGAGAACGGGCTTGCTGCATGGCGGCTTCGTGGTTTTCCTCTTGTCTAATGTGGATACTAACCAGTTTCCCTTAAAAAGTCCTCTACGGGATATCTCACAATTTCTGCTGCGTAGTGACTATTGGCAAAGCACGTAATAAAATTAAAAAAATAAATAAAAACAAAGTTACTTTTTTTTGTTTGTTTAAGAAATAAACGCATACAATATGCATAAAAATTCATAGTTTCGATTATCCATGTTTTTCCATTACCCATGATCTGCTTCGCTCGTATTAGCCCAGATAAACGAGAGTACAGAGTATGTGCAATCTTATTACTAAAATAACAGTCTTCTATATTTAACTATATAACATCTATATTTATTTATATTTCTTTCATTACATTTAACTTTTGTTATTGTTGTTGTTGCTAATGCTCACTTGTCTGACCTATAGTCAGCCCAAGCCCACGAAAACCTTTTTGGAAAGGAGCGCAAGTTTACGCCTGTCGTTGGTAACAACCTTGAGCACCTTACAGGTGACAGTGCGATTTAGCTCAGTTCCGCCCCAAATTTTAATGGAGAGGACTCCGGGTGGACGGTTTCGAAGGTCTAACACCTCCTCTTACTCTTACCTTCTTTCGGCTCGCCGCATATTAAGAGTACCCCATGCCGAACGGACACTACCCATTTACAAACATTGCGAATTAAAAACATCACATTTACAAACATTTTATACATTACAAAGGGCCGGCATTCGAACCAGGCCCTTTGTAATGATAAAATCGTAATGCCAAACCAGGCATGGCCGCCACTATACCGGTTGGGCGGCACTTTTTTTTAATTTAAGCTATTTTTAGTCAAAAGCGAAATAACTTTTGTTGCATTATTTAAATTTGATTACGAAATTTAATAAAATAAAACAACAATTAAAAACAATGTAGAATATTGTCGCATCAGACAGGAATTTCATAGCTCAAAACGTTTAGTCACTTGATTGTGTGCTTTTTAAATATGATATGCACAGAATATTGAAAAAGTATCTTCTGAAGAAATAATCATAATTATAATTATTATTGAGAAAAAATAGTAGCGAAGAGAAAATTGTTTTTATCATGATAATAATTCAAGGCTAGTAAAACAGTGTGTAAAGTTTTTCTGAAAAAGAAATAAATAATAGATTATATAAACCTCTGTTAAATGTAAAATAAAACATGCAATGAACTTACCTAATACCGTTACTTTGCAGTAGCAAGTATCAAAACCAGATTTGTTCTTAAGCTGAACTTTGAAAGTAGCCGTGTCATCTCGTTTTGCATTTGTTACAGCCAAGACAGCTGTGTTTTCAGTGACCTATACAGAATAAATAATTTCACTAGTTATTGTTTATCTCAGTTTTGGTATTTATGTCTTTATAAATGTACACTGGTGTGCAAAACTTTAGCAACAGCAGGGGTTTTTGCCATAACTCCACGAGAAATCAACTAAGACATGAAATGCAGAAATGAAGGAGAGTATTATGTACGTAAATGATGAAGAAAGCATCGGAGCTGAAAAAGGAATACAATACATACGGTATGGAATCAAACAAAAACAAGCTTTATTAAACGCATAGTATCGTGACTCATGATTGTCTATCCAAGGGGAAGAACAACAAGCAGATGTTCCTTAATATGGGATATGCGCTCCCCTCACTTCAATGGTTGCTTCGCACCGTCTTCGCATACTCAGAACCAGCTGGTGCAACATTTCTTGCGGTAGGAGTGCCCATTCCTCAATCAGCATCTGTTTGAGTTGTTGGGTGTTCTCCGGAGGATGTAAGCGTGCTGCAATGCGTCTCCCCAAAGCATCCCACACATGTTCGATGGGATTTAAATCTGGGGAGTACGCTGGCCAATCCATTCGAGTGATATCTTCACTTTCCAGTAGCTCCTCAACAGCAAGAGTCCAATGTGGCCGTGCATTGTCATCCATAAAAATTAACTCTGGGCCAATGGCACCTCGGAACAGACGCACATGGAGAAGGAGTACCTCCTCATAATAGCGATCCCCGGTCACAGACCCTCTGTCGAAAACGTGGAGCTCAGTTCGCCCGTTCAGCATAATGCCTCCCCAGACAAAACTCCAGGACCACCGTTACGGTGTCTTTACTTGATGTTACTGGGATAAAACCGAGTCCCGACCTCTCTCCAAATCAAAACGGGTTGAGAATCGCTTCTGGTACTGAACCGACTCTCATCCATAAAGAGGACACGACTCCATTGATCAGTTGTCCAGTTTTTGTGCTCTCTGCACCATTGTAAACGGTGGTGTCGGTGGCCAAGTTTCAACGGGAGGCAGCGTTCAGGACGGCCGGCGAATAGGCCCCCTTTGTGAAGGCGTATGGCCACAGTAAACCGCGACACTTGTCGCCCCGTTGCTGTACAGAGTTGCTGAGCAATGGCGCTTGCTGTCTATTGTCGGCCTCTTTTCGCCTGCAGGACGATATATCGGTCATCTTCTGCAGATGTCGTCCTCGAGCGGCCGCCACCAAGCTTTCTAACAGCTGTACCTGTGGTCTGGAACGCTTCCCAAGCTCGCGAAACGACACTTTTGTTGATTCCGAACACTGCAACTACATTGGTGACAATACGCCCCTCCTCCAGCTTTCTGATCATTCTTCCACGTGTGAAGTCGTCCAGGTGATTTCTTCTAGCCATATTTCACGAACTGACTAACTGGCACTTGCAGCGAATATGTTGAATTGCGTCTCCATCCTTCCTTTTATTCTACTGTTGAGCTGCACACGCCGACATCACGCGTTTTGTGTACGTTCACGTCGCCTCTGACGTTTCGTTCCTGTTATTTGCATACGCATGACGTTTCTACTGACTTATGTATTCATTGTACTGATCTCCAGACCTCCTTTTCTGCAATTTCACGGCTATCTGCTAAATGTTTACATTGTTGCTTAAGTTTTGCACACAAAAGGAGATACAGAACCTACGTTGAATCAACTTGCACAAGTTTATTAACGTAATATTGAGTAATTCTAAATGAATGCACAAACAAACTATAAAACTCCAATAGTATTCTTATACAGCAATCTGACTAGGGAAGGAATCTGACTAAGGAATCTAGGAAAGGTCAAATAATTCTTATGGCATAATTGTTCTATTTTTCGTTCACTGAAAGAAAATATGTGTTACTTGGTAGAAGATAGGTACACGTGTTGTGGGAGAAAAAAAGATCGACACAAAGCTTCAAGGAAAAGAAGCCTTGCAAAATAGTTTAAGTCCCTGTTAACGTAAAAGAGTATTTTGTTTATTCTCCTGGATTTCTAATGAACTAAATCGTTTCAGAGCTCGTTGAGGACTCAAAGAAAATGAATGGAAGTTGCTGTGAAACACACTTTTTTGTGCAAACTGTCGAATGCAATCGGACTGGCGGTTCAAAAATTAGGGAAACTGAATAAACTAGGGAAGACGATTCTGTGTGTGGATTTTTGCAAAACTGCCAATAAGTTTTTATTTATATATCAACATCATTTATTACTGAGAATTCCTCTGGGGTTTAGAAACTGATTAATAAGAGACAGTCGGTCTATGTGGACTATTTATTAGTTTCTAAGAGTCCTTTTGTGAACAGCCTTTTCGTCTCCTGCCGTGTGCCGAGATGGTATTTGAAAAAAAAAAAAAAAAAAAAAAAAAAAAAAGAACTGTCTCTGTTGGCCGATAAGGAGGGAATCGTAGTTATATCATTCTGAATTTGCCCTGACTTCCCCGTGGTTTCTGACTGGCTTTCGAGAGTGTGGTATGATATTTCTCTTTATTAATGTAAGACGACGTAATGCATGATTGCGTGAAAAAATGATTTAATAGATAATTAAGAAAATATATAAGAAAAATATTGTAGAAAAAGGAGAATAGATTAGAATCAGGAGAAGAAAGATGGAAGAATGAGAAATGTTTTAGAGTTCTTTGTGACTTAATGTTTAGTTTATTTTCGACACGAGCAAGAGAAAAAGAAGGGAAAAAACACTTTAGAATAATGAGTAGATGATAATGGGACGTAATTAAGAAAGGTGTTCGTTTTGACGGTCGGAGTATACTGAAAATGAGAAATAAAAAAATATAAAGGAAGAAGGTTTGGTTAGGTTAATTGGATATGGCAAAACACATAAAGGCTATCTGCTTAACAGGAAGGATGCATTCTTGGAGGACGTTCTAAGCACGGGTGGGAAAATACTTTAAATCGCAGACCAAAAAGATATTTGTAAATGCATCATGCAAGCAGGGCAGTGGCAATCCTTTCAGGTACCCCGTTGCAGTACGCGATGAAGAAAAACATTCCTTCACAGTAGAAAGTTTTGAAAATTACAATTAAAATTTAAAAAATCACAATTTTTTTAAAAATAAACTACAAATGCGCTAAAAATGGGATCTGTTCCTATTGTTCATCAAATGATTGGCACGTATACTGCTTCATTTTGAAATAAAAATTTAAAACTGTAATGTTCTTCCCTAAGTCCTTTTTTAAGATCAGTTTTTTTCTCTCAATAATATTTATGTTTCCTTGTTTAATTTCTAAATTAAAGCTACTAGAAACGATCCAACTATACTCTTCGAGGATGCACATGCGTTCTAGTACATCTAGTGTTTTCATCTTACGTTAATCGCTAAAACTGTCAGACGTATATATGCGCATTTACGCTCTAACAATATACACTTATTTGTGCTCTGATTTTGGGGTAGGAGAGATAAAAATATCGTTACACAAGATTCCTTAAATGGCCGGATTAAATAGTTAGAAGGACAGTGTTCGGCTTTTGTCCGGCCTCTAACCTAGGGGAAACTGCTTCGTTTTCACGCTACATATGGTTAATAAAGGAAAGGAGCGACAAGTGAAATTTGCTGTAGATGGATTGAATGACGTGTTTTCGTTTTGAGATGCCTAAATAGAGAGGGACTGTTTGAAAATAAAATGACTAGGAGTGGTGATTTAATCTCGGATGTATGGTCTGTATTTATTTTATGAGATACAAGGAAGGAACTGATTGTCATCAGATGTATCACTATGTGATCCGGACTATTAACATGAGACGAAGTACGAATTCATAGTTTTTTAGAATGATGGTTAACTGGTGCGATTTTACTAATAAACGTTCCAGATTATTATTTGGAGTGCGATGGTGAATTCCTATTTACAGCAACGAGGAAGGGCGGAGTTTCATTGAGCACCTTCAACTAAGTGCTACTGATGACCTCCAGATCTGAGACTTCTGCTCAGAGTAGCGTTCCAGCAAATGCAATTGCTACGGCTTCATGCAATTTATTACCCGCTGAATTTTCGGAATTGATATGCTGAGACAGAATTTTAAGTTATTACTTTCCACGAAGATTTTGCTTTGCCCGGAACACCTTAATAACTGAAGACGGTTCTTTTAAGCACCTTAGCTCTTCCTAGACAGGTAAATTATTCATATTTTTATAGACTAGCTGTATCAAATACTTTTAATTTTAAGTACGTCACATTTATAAATTATAATTATGTAAAAATTATTGATAACCACAAGCATTATTTGCGTGTTCGTATTTATTGTTTAAGATTTTCCTAAGAAACTTAATATCGTAACAGATACTGGCATGTGTTATCAATTTGTGCGAAAACCCAGAGACACTACTGAAAATTATATTTTGAATAAAAAAAAATATAAATAAAATATATATAACAGAAATGAAAATTCAAAAATAAAGAGAAATTTCATTAATTGTGAACCAAATGTTGCTACACACACTAGCCAATGAATTAGAAACCTTTGAGATTTCCATTTGAATGCGTTCCAGGGATGAAGTATGCCCATTTTTTATGACGTGGGTTACACGTGGTTAGAATGCTAGTATAAGTAACGTGTAAGAGTGCTTTTCACGACGAATGAAGTAAAATGTGAAAAACAGGAAATCATTGAACAAGGGCTTACTGTTGGTGCCTGTTTAGCAGGGGCCTCGATTTCGAAGACAACAAACCTCACTGGATCTCAAAAGCAGCCATATTAAACATTTTCAAAAGATGGCATCAGGACCCACAGTCCTTCTGTAGGAGATGTAACTGCGGTTCGAGCGCAGTTTTCCAAGACAGTGATCGGCGTCGTTTCCAACGAATTGTACGGCAGATCAGGAACTCTTCTATGCTTCAACTAACACAAATCGTCAATCAAGGATCTTCCCAACAAATTTCAGCTCGAACCATGCGCAGAGAATTGCGGAGGATAGGAATGCATAGTCGAGTGCCTGTGAGAAAACCACTCATTTCTGCCCGACATACAAGAATTTGTTTGCAGTGGAGTCGGAAAAATAGACACTGGGCATCTGAGGCTTGGAAACGGGTAATGTGGTCGGATAAATCCCGCTACACCTTATTTTATACTGATGGAAGACGTCGAATTTGGCGTGACCCCATGAAGCCATGAATGCACCTTGCCTTCCTCGCACTGGGTCTGGTGAGAGCATCATGATATGGAGCACGTTCTGTTGGCATAGAAGTAGGGCTTGGTGTTCCTCGAGGGTAAACACACAGCCATGAGAGACCTAGATATACTGAGAGATCGAGTGAACCCTGCAATGTCGCCTTTTTACCCTTATAGCGAAGGATACTTCATAGACGATAATGCAACTATACATTGTGCCAGAAGTGCTCAAAAGTGATTCACTGAACATCAAACTGACTTCCAACACCTTCCCTGGCTACAGCATAGCCCGTATCTTAACCCCATAGAAAATATGTGGGATATGGTGGAAAGACGCATCCGACAATACCTCTTCCATCTAATTTACAAGATCTAAAGAGCTGCATAGCCAATGCATGGTATTTTCTGGACGCAAATGCACTCCAGAAGCATGTAGACTCAATGCCGAAACGAATTAAAGCAGATATCCGTGCAAAAGGTGGCCTAATAAAATGTTGATCTTGGCTTTCTAATTCATTGGCTAGTGTATGTACAAATAATGTGAAGAAGCAAGAAAATTTGCTGTTCATGACTTGCAAGCCCAGAAGGCAAAAGGACTAAACTGAAAAAAGAAAAATAAATATTGGAAATCGTAATAATACAAAAAGTCAGATTCAAAAGTGTAGTTCTGATTTTAAAATTGCAGCTGTTCGACAGGGAATATTACACTTGTACATGATTAACCACTTTCTGAATTTATCTCTGGAAGAATATTAAAACCCGAATAACATTTTAGAATATTAAAGCTAATAATTAAAAATAAAAATTACCATCCATTGCAGAAATAAATCTGCTTCGAAATAAACAGAACAAACAAAGCCAACCTCAAATTACAAAATTACAATTTAATTCCAAATTTTATTTTTGTTCCAGATTATTTATTATCTTGGTCTGCATGAAGTAGTTATATGTATGTTTAAACATTGTATCACTAGCATTGCTTTTCTGTTTCATCATTTTATGACTAAAAGTGTTTTGGGAGTTTGAAAAACAATACTGTTCTTTCGATTACCGACATTGTTTGTACTGGCCGCTTGGAATATATTCGTTTATGGAATAGGTTTTAGTTTTTATCTTTAATTATTACTGCTAAAATGTTCTAAAATATTATTCAAAATTTTAAAAATTCTTCTAGAAATAAATTGAGAAAATTTATTGATCATGTGGAATTGTGGTCAGCTCCCTAAAGAAGAGCTACAATTTCTCCTTGATGCTACAATTTCTCAATTTCACCAATGATCCTTTCAGTTTTTCATTATCGCAATTTCTATTATTTATTTTTTTTAAAGTGTCTTTTGTCCTAACCCCGAAGTTTAAAATTTCTACCTATATTCTTACTGTATATATAATTGAATACTCAAAATTTAAATTTTATTTCATCTAAGAGGTAGTTAAAATTTGATCTTTTATTACCTTCACGAAAATCCTTGGGTCCTTTTCATCAATGTCCTTATCATTCTTTGTCCAAGTCGCAGTAGGTTTGGGGAAACCAGTGAATGGAACTGTAATAGAAAATTCTTCTCCAGCTTTCACTACAATGTCTTTAACAGCCCCTACATCGATCCTTGGTTTGTCTAACGATGTAAGAAATAGTTTTTGCCATTACATCATGTTCAATGATTTCAGCTGTCATGAATACTGTTTTGCTATTTTTCAATTAAGGAAACTGAAAACTTACCAGGTTGTTCTTCTACTAGTACCATCGCGCTTGGTTTACTGGGTGGACTTTCGCCAATGTTGTTGACAGCAATGATATGAAACTCGTATTCTTTACCTTCTGTCAGTTCAGGCACCTATTTCCCAAAAAAAATAAAATATATATAAATTCTTTAGCGAATTAACATTTTACTTCCATTTTTCTGAGCAATTAATTAAATCTTCATTTTGCTCTTATAAAATGTCACAGCCAAACTTTCCTTTTTATTATTTTATTAATTTGGTTAGAATAAACAACAAATTATAGCTTGATTTTAGTTGACACATTTGCATTTTAAAACACATCGTTATTTTAAATCAAGAGGCTTTTGCTGAATTGCATAGAAGTAAGATAGCTGTCTTACAGTGAAAGTCCTGTCCACATGAAGAATATTGTTTATGATATCCCATTCTTTAGCATCTTTCATTCTCTTTTCAATGTAGTATCCAAGAATCTTGCTTCCGCCATCATTCGGTTTGGCCCACGATAATGTAACGGAGTCTTTTGTAATTTTATCAATATGAGGAGCTTCTGGTGCTTCTGGAGGATCTGTAAGATAAAATTATATGCTTCAATTTTTTGTACGGTTTGTTTCGATACACATTGGATATCAATTACTTAAAACTCGGTAAAATAAATAGCATTACATGGTATTGATACGATAACGCACTATGAAATTATAAGATGTTTAAAATAAGTTTATCTATATACTGATGAAATATTTATCTTGCACTGGATCATCGGTAATCGTTTAGTACAATGGTCTCAAGCTCAAATTGCATGTGGGCCACATGCATGATCTGAAAGCAGATGAGGGGCCAGGAAAAAGTGTTAACAACATTTTAAAACATTTTAATTAAACAAGAAAATTAAAATAAATTAAAAATTATATTCATCACAACAACAGCATAATAATAATAATAATAATGCAAAGGAAAAAAATTCAGATTCATATTTATTCTCTATCTTACATCTAAGATTTGATATCTGCAAGACACGTTTTTATTATACTTTGTAATTCAAACATATTCACAGCTAAATATTAAATTTTACAGTGACATTTATTTCAGGTAATTCCAAAATAAATTGCCGAAAAAACCACTTACTTTTAACCTAAGTGGAAAACCACAAGCACCTAAATCGGAAACACTTCAGAATATTGGAGCACTAAAAGCTGTCAGCTGACAAAAACTAAATTTACTGACTGAACCAAAGCGGGGAATTCTCCTACCTTACCTTAGTCACGTGGACTAGTGTACAAGCGTACAGTAACAAAGTCCCAACCCATTCATTCTATCTTTTTCCCTTCAACAACAGTCGCATACATGACCTCTGTTGACATCTTTGTGTCTATTAGAACTATAAACATCGTATGTGCAACAAATACACATTGAAATGCATTCGCGGGCCCGCATAAAATCGCTTCGGAGTTTATACGAGTTTTAGATCACTGATTTAGTTATTGAAAATAAAAATTTCTCAATCAACTGAAAACGTTACTCTGACAAATGACTAAAGGGTATGAATGTACCTTTCAAAAATTCAAAGAAAATAAAACTTAAATTTCATTTCCGTTGAAAAAATAATACAAATAAAATATATTCAGAAAATAATGAAACAATTAGTACAATTTATTGCAAAAAAAAATTGCAATTTTTGATGTTTCCTTTTATTGAGTTATTCTCCACTGAGTCCGCAAAGTTAAGTTATAGTTGATGACACTAATTGGATTGCGTTAGTAAAATGTTTCGTAGATAGAGAATACAAACCTTTTACTTTTACCCTTTAACTGCTTAAGACGTCTTTAAACGTTTTCAGAGATCGCTCTAAAAATGCTTATGACGCGTATACACGGAACTGAAATTTCTCGAGAAATGATTAAGACGTGTATACACGGAGGCAAGGTCTTTCGATAAATGCTTAAGACGTGTTGAGACGCTACGCGAAGTCTTCTTTCCCCCTGCGTTTCCGCAGGCGGCTGTCATTTGCACAATGCTCTTAATAGGGTGTGAAATTTGTTTGAATAGCGCACTTTACGGAAGAGCCCTCTGAGTGAAGACTTACTGTCGGACAGCAAGTGTATATTATTCTGCAAGCTTTTTGAATGATGACAAATCGTTTTACAACCGTGTGCCTTCTGGTACATTGTAGTAATGAAAGCCCAATCCTCAGTCGCTGATTACATCCCCAAATCTTTAGTAAAAATGGGAAAAATTCAGAAATGTAATGAAAAATGCATTATTAATAAATCATATAATATATAATTGACTATTTGATCTTCGTATTAAAAGTTGGTTAAAGTTTCTGATTTCTCAACAACAAGAAAAAGATATATAGTGTCAAAATTAACTTTTTGTTTGCCTTCGTATTTCAAGTGGAGTATTTAATGGTATTTTCTTTCTACTTTACGAAATGACAAAGCTGTTTTTATCATGCCTGAGTTTTGGAATTTGTAATTCTGACTGACTATTTACTATAAACGCGAACTTACATGTGAAAAATTCTTCAAGGTAGAAATTAAAATATTCAACTCAAGAAATTATATTAAATCGAGTAAATAAATATGCCGAAAAAAATTATGGAGATCAATAGCTTTGTTCAGATAATTTATTAAAATTTGGAATGCAACCGAAATTTTAAAATCTGCATGGTGGGAAATTCTCCGCCGTGTCTTGGAACTCTTTTAGAAAGAAATCTGTATGTCTTTTATTCTTGTATTTAATGGAATATAAGAGAATTGAAAAAATAAGTGCGTGGAAGTGTTAGATATTTTGTGCACAAAATATTACGGTTGAAAAGATGTTTTATTATCAGAAAACAAATTATTTTCTCTCCAAATATGAGTGCTGATAGCGATAAATTGAATGAAAGTTTTTCTTTATATTGAGAACTTAATTAATACATTAATTCGTTATTACCTAATAACTGCATCTACGCAATTATTTTGCAAAGTCTTTTGATAGAAATGCTAATAAACGCCACCAGCGGTTGAGTGGCTAATTCGCTTAACACTGGTAGTTTGAGCTGGATTCTAATTCCAGAGAAGGGGCCGGATGATAACTGTTTTCATGGTTTTTCCTCAAGTGTAACGTGAATAAGAGTCAGTTTCCTTTACGAAATCCTTCGCGAAGGCATGCTTATAAGGCATTTTCTTCCTCCTTTCTGCATGCCTTTGTGGTGTAACTGTAGCACACTCGGCGCGTTTTCGAGAGGTCCAGGTTTGAGCACCGGCGAGGGCATTGCTCAGTTTTCACGTCTCTTGTCTCAAAAATCCTAATGACTCTACAGTGGCGCCCGAACTAAAAGGTTGTGGATGATGATTCTTTACCACCAGAATTTGGCGACTGGGTCCCCTAATCCCTAGTGGCCCTCTGAAAGAGGGAATATATAAAGTATTTTCTAGCTCTTTTCTGCATGCCTTCGTGGTTTCACGGTAGCACACTCTGCGCGTATTCGATAGGTTCAATTTTGAGTCCCGGCTAGGGTATTGTTCCTTTTTCACGTTTCCTGTCTCAAAAATCCTAATAACTCTACGTACTTACTCTTGGATGGTAGTCTTGTATACGTCGAAATAATTAAAGCGGAGCTATGAGAAGGATTTTAGTTAATGTATGCACTTAACTGCTTTTATTAAGAAGAAAATCACTCCCAAACCATCCGAGTAATCTTCCATATTTATGCACAATTTTTTTTTTTTTTATATATTTTACTATCATAGAAATTTCTCGTATTAGCGGGATAAAAAGACATTGAATACTGTATAAAGTAAACCCTGTTTTCTCAGTTATTTGGGAAAGACGGACCATTTTTCAATGGATGAAGAAGTAATTAATTTATAGTCATCATATAGATGAATGTTGAATGACGCCCGAAAATTTTCACAGTGAGCTAAACATAACTGAATTAATAATGAAAAACTTTACCTAACAGCAAAGACATATAAGCAAGTATTTACGCAGAATGCACGATTAAGAATAAAAAATGCAAGTAAAGTGACGATTCTAAAATTAATTTTCCAGAAATAAAGGAAAGTGGTACAATTCCCAAAGCAACTCATCTGTGAATGAATGGATACAACCACTGGGCACTAGTAATTTAGTCCGGATCGAATTTCGAGATTGACTGCATGGCATTTTCATTGTTTTTTCTCGTGTACAGCATGAAAAAGTTTAAATCCTTGAAATCCTTCATAAAATCATTTCTTTCTTCAGGCAAATATCTATCACCTTCTTTGCCACAATCAGTTAAAACTAAGAATTTAGCTAGCATATATTTTGCTTGCAAATTATTTGTTCACGTTTGTTATAGTACTTCAAAGGAGATGCACTTTTTAACTTAACGATTAAAATCCTGTATTAGAAAAACAGAATTTTTAGACATTAATGTGCTTCAAAATATTGATGGATGAGCAAAGAATTTAAAAGCTGATGAGAGTTGCCACTCCGTGAAATGTAAGATCTTTCATTTATCTTCCATGCACACGCAGGAAGAGCAGCTTCTTAGAGCGTTGTCATTGAGTAAAAGCATCAGCTCTTTAATTATTTTTTAAAATTTAATCAATTTACTATTGGAGCGATTTAAAGTTAATAAAAGCCCTTCTTACAATATAAATCTTCATTTAACTTTTCCGACAATGTCGGTATAAATTAAAATTATACATTGCTCATAACTTTTACAGTTTCGTTGTAATTTATAAAAGATAGGTGTTGTCACTGCATGAAGTAATAGATATTTAATTGGTACGCGGTTCTCGGTGCGAGGAAAAAAAAGTCAGGACCGGATTCAGAAATATTAGTATGTATGCATGTATGTATCGATATGTTCGTGTATGTATGCATATATGTACGTACGAATGTATGTATGTGTATACATGTACACAGATACTCACATACGTACATTTCTGAATCCGATCCCGAGAACAGAATAGTACCATTTAATTTACCTACTAGGTGATATTTTGCATGTTCTGTGTTCATAGTTCTCTTTCATCAAATTCTTATTTTTTTATACTTTAAATTTGCGAGATTGTATTTTAAAGTAAAAATGAAACTTATTGTGAGAAAAATATGTCAGGTTATAGAATAAATGTATTGACATGTTCATTTTTTATATCTATTATCGTACAAATATATGTTTAAATATCAGAAAATAATTATTGAAATGAAAAAATTATTGCACTTATTATGCGGTTATTATTATTACTACCAGAGAATAAAATTTTTTCTTCCTTTATTGATAATCACGACTGAATTTTATGAGCACTCCTAAGCTAAACCAGAATTTCCCGCTTTCCTTTTACCTGGAATAGATTGACATCTTAAGTCCTTCAAGAAGCTGCTTTATAGTATACAATACATTCCAGGTATTTCCATCACGTTTTGGGCGACTCTAATCGTTCTAAACCATTAAAATGGCTTCTGGGGTGTCTTACCTTTTGTTAACATCACGGATTCGTTTCCGGGGAAGACTCCTTTGAAGGACGAAGGGGAGGGGAAAAAGGGAGATTTTTTTGAATGCGAAAGTATTATTTTAGTGAACTGCTTGAATGTACAATATTTCTAGTTCTGTTTCTCCTACTTCCCTCACACCATGCCTACGGAACTAAAATTGACGTATTTGAATAAAAAGAAATTCAGTAGCTTATGAAGCAATTAAGTGCGGAAATTTACAACGATGTCAATTCAAAATGTCAGTTAGTTACAAATATAAAAAATATAATAGTACACGTTTAGCGAACGAACTTTGAAATGGGAAAAGAGACTATTTTTTCACTTGTTAGACTTATCAGTTTTTAATTGCCTTTCTGCTTTTTAAGCAAAATTATCGAAAAAACATAATGCACAAAAAAGAATCATGTTACTTTAATTGAGGAGATATTATAAAGAACAAAAAAAAAATACTGAATACCAGAATTTCGCTATAAAAGCCATAAAAAAAAGCCACGAATGGATTAGATATATTTCCTTAAATTCAGTGTAGATTTCTGGATTGTCCAGTATTTTCCATTAATTCAGACAGTAAAAATGCCATCAGATAATGACTGATGTTAAGGATCTACATTTTTTGTACTACTACTACTAAAAAAATTAATATTCTATCAATAATTAAAAATAGGGGAAAACGCATATTTACAGCACTATTCTCACTGCTTTCAGACCATACGCCCCTCTCATGACCTTCGCCTAATGGCCCGGTCAAGCAGGAGTGTAAATGGGTAATCACTCATTCACGGTGTATGAAATAAGAATAACGGCAGTGTGTACGACACAATATACATATAGCGACAGACTAGCTCTCTTCTTTAGCCCTGAAAACAAACAATGTCCAAAGCCAATGGAGGGCAGTCGCTTTCCCTCCCTCTTAAAAGCTATAATTACTCACTACAAGATCCTTCCATCACCCACTACTATACAGAGAGAAGCATTTCCAGATAGAGTACCGATTTCCAAATATTAACATTTCGACATCTATAAACGTTGAAATATAATATGTTTTCATAAGATAAACAATAGCTATTCTCCCGTGTCATAGATAATCTTTTACAAGTGATATACTGATGATGGTTGATTACAAATCTGTTACAAACTTTCATCTTTTACAAGTTAACATTTAACAAAAAGGAAATAACCATTTGCAGTTTTCGAAAGCTAATTGTACTTTTCCTCATGACGGGCTTCGAATTTTAAAAAGTAAACTATCAAAAAAAAAATGTCATACTCGTGGCTTTTACAAAATGTTTTCATTCAAAACAAAAATGCTTACCCATATAAGTAATCATATTCGTAAAAGAGTTTCAGTTTATTCACATAATTCTAAAAACATTAAAATTCGTAACAGTTTTAAAATGTTAAGCAGATATATTTTGGAGCTGTGGCTTTCATTGAAAGGATAATGCAAAGTAAATCAGGCCCAGTAAACCATTTTTAACAACATAGCTTCTATAAATGATCAGGAAAGATTTTAGGAGAAGTTGTACGAAAACATTTATGCTTACGAAAGAATAAGATCGAAAAGTAAATGTAATGTACCTATTTTCAATTACTTTTTTTTTCTCAATACAGTTTCAAATACTATGCTAGCATTAAGAGCATAAAACAGAGAGCTAAAAAAATTCGAAACCCTACAACCTTTGTGAGAAAAATAGATATTTTAAGACAGAAAATAGTAATTATCTGTTGAAAAAAAAATGCACTTAATGTAAAAAAAATGAATAAGTGACTTTCAAAATTATGTCATGAGAATCATATTTAGCATTTTATATAAAGCTATAATAATTGTCCAACTAGCAATTTTTAACTACATATCTTTATTGTCTAACAATAACTTCATCACACGCACATATTTGTGAGCAATTTCTGTTCATGTTATCATTTAATAAATATCGACTTTCTTTACAAAATAATTATTTTTTTCAGATTTCCTTTTTTTTTTTTTTTTTATATTCATCAAAATATGCCCATCACTTAATTGCTTTGAGAGGAACTTTGTTTCTTAGTTTTTCTAACATAAGGATCGCCTTAGACGCCTTCACTTTTCTTAGAAACAAAGATATAAAATGTAGTAGTGAAAAGAGATAATAAAGATCATAAAAACTAAACGTTTAATGAAATTTGCTAATTACGTAAGTTTTAGAAATGTATTGGAAAAATAAGAATATCAAGTTTTTAAACTTCTTGAAAAATAATACATAAGGGGAATTATTTGACGAAAATCCTTTGAAGAAAAAAGGCAGACCAGTGACAGAGCGGGAATGTCGCTGAACCCTGGTAGTTCGAACCGGTTTCGAATCCCAGCAAACAGGCTGGCTGCAGGGGCGTTTTCTAGGTTTTCCTATGTGTCACGAGGATACGGAGCAGTTTTCTTTAGAAAACCCTTCACGAAGGCATCCCTCTTTTGTGTACTTTTCCATAGCAAAAGAAAAATGCAATATAAGAAAAAAATTGTTTCTTAATGTGTGGAGATTATTTTAAAGAACAAACATTTTTGCTATGATTTTCAAAAAAATTATAAGACAATAGAAGGAAATAACCTTTTTTATTAATATCGGAATAGGTAATTATTTTCTCACCTATTTTATATTTAAAAAAAATTATTTTTCTCCTTCCCTGGCCAGGGATGTATTCTTTCATAGGAGAGTAACAGCAACATTCGTAATATTAAGAATAAATAAATTAATTTTAGAAGACAAAGATTTTGATGTACTGTTATCTATTGTTTAAACACCTGAAAGAAATGTTAATATTTTCATCTAGCGATAAATCCTGCCCATTATTAATAAAAAAATTCGAGAGCATGTTTTTATTACTCTGCGATGCATAAGACGTTTTATTTATCTTCGATATTATTAAAAAAAATCGTTGCTCAATACAGCAAAAGTAAATAATTCAGAAAGCCATTTTATCTGGACTTTTTAGCAATAAGTGTTTCTTCGTACCATGAGTGTCATACATAAAGTAGGTTTCTAATATCTTATCATAACGGTCAGTTGCAAAATTCCTACCTTTAACTTTTATATATGCTATCATCTTACATCTCCCCGCAAAAAAGCCTGCTGACTATTATTTTATAATAATATATAGATTGAAAAGCGATCATATCTACCCCTTTTTTTTAATTTTGATTAAACTGTAGTAAACTTTTTTACTAATTTGATGTTTTTCTCCTTATAACAGTTTTACCATAAAGAAGTACAGAAACAATCGCTGGATTTCACAAAATTGGAATACTTTTTGATTTTAGTTTTAATTTTATTTCGTTTTATGAGTAAACAGAATATATTTAATTTTATGAATTGGCAAGAATAGGCTGCCGTATTATTTAAAAGAAGAAGAAAGTAAAAGCTTGAATTTTATTAGTATTATTTTTTTAATTTGAGTTGTAAACTTTGATTTGAAACATCGGGCAACAACCTGATGTTTTCAAACTATAAATACTTTATTTTTTCGTTTATTTTTTTAAGTCTTGTTAGCGATATGAGGTGTATAGTATTCACTTCCTCGGCCACAATTGTCGTGAATGTTTAATTTTTAATAATTATTCCCTTCGTCCCTGGTGTAGATCCGTAGTAAGAAATGCGACAAATCTCGTTTACTCTTCTTTTCCTCCTTGTCTGCTGTTGTTCTTAATTAGTTTGAACTGTAGTAAATTATTCCCTTCATTAACGTGAAATATACGCATTTGGTATATTTAATACAACCATAATCTGCTCTAAATTTATACACAAAAAACTGACTAATATTATAAAGGACAATATTAATACTACAGAACTAAATTTTGTAGTTCAAGTACGCATTCCGCTAGACGATAAATATTTTTACTCTCATTCTATTTAAAATACTGCATGAGAGAAATGTTCAAATTATGGATTTTTAACAGCGAATATACTTTTTTCATAGCATTATGCAAATAAATTACTATGAGAAGATTCGTCTCAATGCTTGTAGCCCTTCTAAAACTGGAAAATATTTGTTTTACAAATTAAATGTAATAAGTATCTCATTGCTGAACCACATTTAAATGATATCAGTTTTATGAATAATGGGCATGATATTTTGGAGAGCTTTACGGATATAATTAACAATTTTGTAGTCTTTAATCATCAAGAAATTCCCTTAAAACGATTGTTTTATTAAAAGGAAGAATTTTAATTTCAGTGGCTGGGAAAGACGTATATCAATGAAAGAACTATACACATTTATTACTTCTGCTATAATTAATTTAAATATTAGAACTAATTTAGTGGCGGCAAGAATTTATAAACGTCTCGTGCCGAAATGTCTTTCATTTGTCTTTGAGTGTTAAGCATTTAAGAATTATTTAAGTATTAATGGCACTGCTCTTTTTTTACTGAAAGCTTACAATTTTTTTTTAATTTTTTTTTGCATATTGGATATTAGTTATTCCTTTGATGATTTGTTTAACATTTTGCCTAAGAAATGAAGCCAAGAATTCATTTCCCAGGTTTAGAATGCAATTTTTTGCTGAGGCCATGACATGACGAAAGCTAAAAGATACAGCAGACGAAACGTCTAGTAAACGGATGTTGTAAAATGAAATTGAAAGATATGTGAAATTATTGTTCTAAAAACTGAAAAGAAAACCTATGCGAATCTGTACTATTGTAATGAGCAATCAATAACAAGTTTAAGAACTTTTTAGAGAAGCAAAATAATAATAATAATAATAAATCTGAAGGCTTTCAGATTTTGTATTACGCCCAAGGCGGCGTTTTCTTAACATTTTATGTGTTACCTTTATTTATTAAATATCATGTTCTTAAACCATAAAACTCAATTCAACAGCAATATCAGAAATATTTAAAAAGAGTATATCTTTAGAATTTCCGATACACAGTCTCGCGCGCTGGAGATAATTTTTTTTTCGTACAGCTTTGCCGTTGCTTGCTTTGAAATCGTTGAGTTTGTTAATCAAAAAGTTTTACAAAATATCAAATAGATAATAAAACAAATTCCAAATTTGTGCTTCCGGATGCCTATATTCGAGTGAAGGACTATGTTATTAAAAATTTGATGTCTCTAGGTGTCGTTGTTTTTTTCACAATGCGAGAAACATACATTCATACAGATTCTTCATTATTTAGTTTCTCTAAATATAACGCAGGACTCATATTTGGTGGCAGAGATTTGAAAAGCAATTCAGACTTTCACAGTCGTTTCTTTTTTTCTTTTCTCTGTTTTTTTTTTTTTTTTTTTGAAATATACTATAAAAGTCAGTTATACTAAAAATTTTTATAGTGAAATTTTTTATATAGTTTTTATTATTTAGTTACACTAAAATTTTTTTATAGTGAACCAACGCAAAATGCCAAAACAAACTAATAGCCCTTTTGGGCTAACAATTGTCTAAATTTCAAATGAAATTAGGAGATTTAGAGTTTTCAGTTCTTTATATTAAAAAAATATTAAGGCAATTCAAATCTAGGTGTGAATTCTCAATCCAGGATAAAGCTAAAAACCGAAGTTTGTTATTTCAGATTTGTTGCATATGCAATAGTTTAACTAATAAATATTCTACTGCATTTAAAATTTTAAAAGCAATATGTTTGAAAATAAGATATCTGTATGAAAGAAAACTTTTAAGTTTTGTAGTTCTGAAATCTATTCATGAAATGTTGATGAGTTGAACACTTGCTGGCCATTTACCTTACCGCACTCCCACGGTCAGTCGGGGAAAAGCTATTCTTTTCAACGCTCTTGACAGCTCGCAGCTACTAATGTTTATGGAGCAATCTATCTAATTAGGCGGAATCTTTGATCCAAAATTCTGGGAGTGAAGACAACTAACAAAAGAAGTTGCTAGCATTTTTCGAAAGTTCAGTGTTATTTTCGCGACATTTTAGGGGTAGTTGGGTCAAAAGTTAGCGACAGTTTTAAAGGTATTTGAAGAAAAGAACTCGACAGGCTAAGGGTTTATGACAATGACCAGCTATGTGGGATACTCCTTTGAGAATTAAATTCGAAATTTTGTAGGTCCTAATTAAAACAAGCCTTTATTCGTTTAAAATTCCCATTATTTGCATCATTCTCAGTCAGTCAGATGCGATTTCAAAACGTTTTAGAAAAGCACTTTTCTTCTTTCCTGCACTAAATCTTTTTATACATTTCATTAGTTATCGTGTATGTAGATTTCCATGCCCTTTTCTGTCTAGGAAAGACTGAGAATGACGAATTACTGAAGTAAATACCTGTGAAAAGTTGACTAACTTGTAAAAGTTCTTCAACCGCTCAGAGTTTGGCATTAAAAACCCTGACTGAATTATGTGAAAATGTCAAGAACACGTGGTATCTTCTGTATTATCATTTCAAATGATCCTTTGTACCTTGATTCGTTTTCTTCCAATTTATATCCAACCCAATAGGTGATCCTTCAGGAGCTGGAAGAAATTTTCGTGTGTAACGAATCTGAAAGCCATCTTTTTATGCGGAATTTCACGTCTTCTGGAGAACTACATATGTAATAAAAGTTAAAAATCCTTTACTTGGTATAAAAATTAGATTTTATGATTAGCATGGTACATTCGAACAGGTTTTTTATTTGCATTCGTAGCTAATGTTAGCAGCGAAATGGTACCAGAATTTGGTAACATCTCGGCCAGGCTATGCAAGATTTTCAGAATGTTCTCAATAAGCCGCTGACTAATGCGCTTAGTAATTATTAGAAGGGCTAAGGTAACAAGAATCAGAGTAATATTCATATATTTGCAGGAGTAGATACGAAGGTTTAAATAGAGAATCTTCTTCAAGAAGGTTTTATATTTAAACTTTCAAAACTAAACTAATTTTGCATCTGCGCCTGAAAAAGATCTCATTCACTGTCGCAATCTAAACGCTAAAAAAGCACATGCTTTGAAAATTTATTCTCATTACCTAATTAGCTGAAATATATAAAGAATTTTTATACTTACACATTTTCCTAACAGCCATTACGGGACCAGTTGGTTTGCTCGGCTTACTGATGCCACCTTCATTGACAGCCATTACACGGAATTCATATGTCTGGCCATCTGATAAGCTCGGTACAACAAATTCAGTTGTAGGTATAGGGAACTGAGTAACTCTAACCCATTCCTGAGTTCCTTTTTCCTTCTTCTCTACCAGGTAACCTAATATAAACAAAGGAAGCTTCATTGTAAATGGTGATGATTATGTTTCAATGTAATATGTCTTAATATATTCAGACAGCTTTCAAATAAATGTGTATGCACACATAAACACCAATCATATATTACGAACAGCGTAGACATATTATTGAAATATACACATAGTTATAAATGTTTCTCTGCATTCATATCCAAGATATTCCTAAAAGAAGATTACGGGCTGTATTCCTTAATGTACAATCTGTACATGTACAGCAGTGCCTTTCTTCATATGGCTAATTAATTTTCTTAAAAATTAACTGAAACAATATAAAATCCATGGAATGCAAAAATAAAACGTAAAATTATTGCAGCTCATTCAATTACTTATCAAAATCTCTGATTTATATTTGTGTTTCCCTTTAAATTTCTATGTAAAACTGAAAGGAAATAAAAGATAAAATATTGAAAACTCTTTTGAATATAATGCAGTTTTTATCTACACGAAGCACTTCCTTGTATCTTTAATTAGTTGGCGATAAATATTAATATTATTGGTATATGATTTCTGGCCCCATAAACAAAATTCTATACTAATAAGTACCTTTTTAAATGCATATTCTATTGTTCTTAGAAATATTGGATAAAATACGCTTGATATTATCATTGCAAACAGTAATGTTACGAGACGCATATTGTGTTCTTTCAGATGAAAATAAAAATCATGTTAGGCAAAACATGTTGCGCTCCTCGCATCAGTATCATACCAATTAAAGTAGTTTAGGCACTGTTCTGCTTTCTAGTTTCATTATGTATTCCCTTGTAGCAGTTCGCAGTATCTTTAATTATCTGGTGAATTAAGGTTGATTCTTTTAAAATTTCTATGCTACTTCAGCACTGATAGTAAATAAATAATTCAGTATTGATTGAAATTTTCACAAATCATAAGTTATCTGTGATCAACTTTAACTCGATCGCTATCACTCAATTGTTCGCGGTATAAGAGGAACAATTCCTTTGCATTTACCGAGTCAACTTCGTTGAGGCTTTACTGATCAGCAACAGTTGTGTTTTAATTTCTGGGTAAACGTGATCAACGACGCAATGTTCTTTGCATGTATCTCTCATATTTCCTTATGTTTTGTACTCCTTACGACTCTAATATTTTTAACTTTATATTTTCGTTAACTTTCTTCCAGATACAACGAAATTATTAAGCTTGTCTGAGACATTTGGACAATATTATATGAAATTCCGAATTAAATAAAAATAGGTTAAAATTTATAAAATGCTTTAACTCAGAAAAACATCCGAAAGTAAGGGGGAACTCTAGTTCCAGTCACATAGTTTTTCATAATAACCAAGGAAATTTTATGGAAGTACTTTGAGCATTCGATGTTTCATTCTGTAAATACAAAAATAACTTTTTATATTGTTTCTCAAAATCAAAATGTTTCAGTTAGTAAAATTCTTATTATATTTTAATAACACAATATAAAAAGGTTTCATTCCTTTACAAGTAAAATTTGCAGATATATTTGAAGAAATATTTGAAATTAATAACAATGACTATTTTACCTAATATAAAACCATTAATCACCATAACAAGTAAAATTTGTTTTGTAATTTTGTTTTTATTAAACTTAATCAAAACCTACAGAAATCATTCCGTAATAAGTATTAAAAATAATGTAAATCATTAAATCTATTCTTTAATGTCTCTTTGAATTTTGCATTCAAAAGCGTGAAAGTCCGGAACTCATTAAAGGATAATGAACATTTGACTAACCAGATTTCTTGATAAACCATAGTCTGGTTTCTACTCCTAGTTGACCTAGAGTTCCATTTAAAGAATCCCTCTACTTCTAATGCTGTATATAATAATTTGATATAAATTTTTACTTCATTTTGAGAAACTTTATAATTGAAAGTACATGTGTAGGGATACAATTATGTTTATTTATCTATTATTATCTATTTGTTTTATTTATTTAATACGTAAAATACTTAGTAAAATTTTTAAGTAAAATACGTAGCTATCTTTCTCCTACACCATGTGTCATAACTTATACCAGGCGTCTGTAAATCTGTTTGTTTCCGTGTCAAAATCAGCCAAAATGTGCGTATTAAAAAGACGCTTCGGATTACTGGTGTTTTCATAACAGTCTTTCTTGGTGAATAATAAAATAAATTCTATTGATAAAATAATAACAATTCGCTTTAAACATAAAAATTAAAATTATAATTATTTTAAAAACAAACATGACTGAATAAACTTTATTTTCCTCTTCGATATTGATGACTTCCCTTACTAAACTTGTGAAGAGAATTTAGTCAAAACTGGCTTACAGTTAGTCGCCTAAAGACGAATACAGGCACCCGAATTTTCCGTAGTTACACCTGTTTAAAGTTACTCCTGTTTTTACTTAAAATAAATTTCATGTGTGAAAATATTTTCTCGTATTTATAAGTCGAACCGAATACGAACAAAATGGTAAAGCCAATTTTTTGGAATTATGGATTACAGATCCGCGTTGCCAAATTTATTAATTTCTTCTAGAAATTAATATATTTCTATATAAAATGTTTGCTTATTACTGCAACTTTGTAATCAAACAGAAATGTTATTATTTACTTCAGGCTTATTTTTTTACGTATTCTTCGGGTGCTCTATTTTCGGAACTCAAGTGGGTCACCTGAAATTATGGAATGGGTCGCTCGGTGACCCGCAGGTCACAGGTTGCCGAGGCCTGATTTATACATATATACATCTTAGAATTTGTCTAACCTGTAACGGGTTTTCCACCATCATGAGCAGGAGGTTGCCATGAAAGTGAAACAAAGGTTGGTCCATGGTCCAGAACTTTCGGCTGGCTGGGAGGATCTGGTGGATCTGAAAACGGCAGAGAAAAATTTAAGTTCGTCACTTGAAAATAGCATATGCACTTTTGCGAGATATAAAGAACGCGCAAAACTTAGGAGTTGGGGGAAAGATGAAAATAATATATCTAGCTTGTAAAGAAAAATGCTCACCGAAAGGATTCTTAGCTGTAATCGGCTTACTCTCGATAGCATCGCTGATACCATAAATGTTCTCAGCTCTCACTCTGAATCTATATTGTTTTCCTTCATCCAAACCCTTTACAGTGAAAGTCGTGTTCGGGCAGTAACCACCGACCGGTGACCATTTATCAGTTCCAATGTCGCATTTTTCCACGATGTAACCTGCAAGAATAAGATAGAAATAACTTAGGATCTGAAATTTGTACTGATAATTGGATTGCAGAAAATTCTTTCACGCTCTTTTGGCAAATTATGGGCTTTCAGGACTCTAGTTTTTCAATAAAAAATATAGGTTTGTAAGAATTGATTTCCACAAACTTATTACTAATTGAATTATATTAACTGATTTACTATTATGAGTTATGTAACGTAATTTAACTTAATTAACTAAATTCTTAATGAAATTTTATTACTCAAATTAAAGCACTTTGAAATAGAAAACTTTTATGTTAATGACTTTCTAAATTGGACGTTACCTTTCAAACGATAATCACAAAGTTATAAAATATCTTGGAAGCAAATTGCTGGAATTTATAAGACACTATGTTATTGCATCATCTTCTCATAAGATTCACCGACAAATGCCGAGCATAAAATTATGAGCACTGATAATTTTTAATACACTTAGTATTCCTCAACTGAGCCTTAAGAAGCTAATTAAGATACAATATAAGTAAAAACACTAATAATAAAACACACATACTAATTATGGGGTTACTACTGGCTTAAACATAAAATTAAATGAATTAAATTTTACAGTTATATTTCCTATATTTTGCTTATTTAAGCCTGTTTGAGTAATTTCGTCAAACGAATAATCTTAGAATGGTGTTACTGAGAAAAATCGTTGTATTGTCTTGACCAAAGAAATGAATTATTTAATAATATCATGGGTATGTTAATAGCCTTCACAGAATCTCTAAAGTTGTCATGCGTAACTCTGCCTTTCTTATCAGTAAATACTTGGGAGGAAAAAAATGTTTAAGTACATTTCACTTTCTTTCCGGGTGTTAAGAATGCCTAATATAAATGAACGGCTTGCTAGGAATAGTGGCCGAACTTGTCGTTTACATAGCCGTGTTATCTGAGGAACATTATCCAGGGCCCACCGAAAGGTATGACTAATATTAGATCTGTAAGGAATGGAAAAGAAAACTATACAAGGATGCCTTACACGAGAGTGGGAAAATCGCACTCTCATTTTTGGACTTGAGTTTATTTATTTCTGTGAAAGAGCTTTGTACTGATGAGGATAAAGATAGAACAGAGAACGGAATTTGAATAGAATAATAATTACGAAAAAAAAAATCTCACAGCACTTTTTTAAAAACTTAAACACTTTTGCTACTTAACCTATGCATACTTAGGATTATTCACACTAATTTTTTTATTTGATTGACAAACCTGTTAGCTCAGATCCACCATCATCATCGGGTTTCTGCCATTTTAGTGTGATCGATGAATTTGTAGTTTCTGCTGCTTCCAGAGGTCCTTTTGGAGGCCCAGGCTTGTCTGAAATAGGAGTAATAAATTTATAAATTCAGTGTCTAGTTAGTACTCCGAGATGACTATTAGTTATCATAAATGAAGTATATCATTAAACTAGTTTAGTTTTCTAATCATTAAATGTCAGCTGAGCCTTTTCAATAGTTGTAACTATTAAGAACATGTGACATAACATTCACTATGAATGTTAAATTTTAAGATTTAAAATATTACAACGACTACGTACTTGAATTTTAGCAGACATGCTTAACATATCTTTCAAATTCCGAGATCCATTGTTTAGATATTAATGGAATGTTCATGTAACTGGATAGTTCAAATAATTGACGTTACATTATATTTCATAAAACCCTCATTTTTAATATGCATTAAAAAAGAGGATTTTTTTTACCGTGATCTGATCTTAACACTGAATCCCAACGGAAATTCCTTCCTATTTCAAAGCTTTAGTTTTATCAAAATGCGTATTTTAAATGTTGAAAAAGAATTTTGCAAAACGTTAAAATCAAAGTTAATGATCAGTGATGAGGTGGACATATATATTAAGAGATTTTTGGAATAGCTATAATACATGGAACGCAATAAATAATACCATATATTAGTAAGATGAATTAAAAAGGTCCACATGAAAGGTTCTTAGAATTAATTATGTCCGCAAATGATGAGTCATTTTATAAATTTTGAAGAAACTATCACAGATGAAATAGTTAGCCTAATGAATTAACTGAACTTCGACGTCAACAAAGAAGACGTTAATGAACAGATTGAATCTCATGCAGTATCTCTGTCAAATGAATAGTTAATTGAGCAACAAGAGTTCAATGAAATGCACAGTAAATGTGAGGAAGAAAAAGCTGTTAAAATCGTTAAGATGTTGAAAATCAAAAATATGGATGAAGCTTTCATGCATAGTGACAAATTTTTTACTATCATAGAAGAATGTGTATGCATAATGCATATCTCAAGTACATACAGCGGTAGAAAAACACACAACGTGCTGTAGAACTCATTCACAAGAAAAGAAAAAAAAAGGGGAATATTCAACTAACTTCTGAAAACGTTTTAAAGAAAACACCTGCAAACGCTTAAACATGCCTCGTTAACTTAAATATGTATATTGATAAATAAATATTTTAAAATGCAATTCTTAATGTTTTTTAACACTTGTATACTTTTACATACTCTATACTTTACTCAACATTCACACACATTTTCTGGAATCAATTATGTCCAAACGTCGAATGCTGCCTATGTTTTTAATTATTTACATATGTAAGATAAAAGTTACGTAAATCAGCTTTACGATTTAATTTAAGAATAGCCTCTTAATTTCTTGTTTTTAATTTGGCCATTTTCTCTTTATTCTAAAAAAATAATAACATTTTTGGACAGCGTCATTTCCAGATCAATCCATCTTTCATGGCTTGCGTAACGCTATAACGTAGCTGATTCTGAACCTAAACTCTAAATTTTGAGAACCGAAACTTTTCTGACCTAACCAAAACCTTCCTCTTGGCGATCTTCCATATTGGATAAATCCGTCCGTTAACCCTCTGTGCTACTTGGATGTAATTTCGCCGTGCTCTTTTCCTATCGCAATAGTATTCAAAATTGCAAATGTTCTGGAAACAGATACAACTAGAGTGCTAAGTTACTTGTGGCCGCAAATATCAATTTAAAAAAAAATGGAATTTAATCCTCCTCGACTGCCAAAGTTAATGCGGCGCAATCAGAATACTTCCTCTTCAATATGACATATACGTGTTCCTCCAACCAATATTGCTACGGCGTTTTTATACTATATATATTATTTACACATTAAAAAATAGCCATTCTGTGGCGCCATCTATGAACGACCTAACTAACTAAATAGTAGACCGCATACTACATCATTACCTGCTTTCTTCCTTATGCAGCTCTATTGTGATAAGAGAGATAATTTCACATAAGAAAAGTGAAGATCTTTTCATTCTTACCGTATACTAAAAGTGTAATGTCAGCAGAATCTTCTCCATAAGCATTCTTGGCAGTGATGTTGTACACACCGCTGTCAGATCTTTCGGACTTGGGTATAGTCAGTTTGATATATTCGTCCCCTACTTCCTGCCTGGTGTGAGGCGTATCTTGCAAATGCTGTGTATTGAATGTCCACCTGACAGTTGGTGCAGGTGAGCCAGTCATTGGAATATTGATATATACTGGATCTCCAGCTCGAACGCGAATCAACTTGCCGTACAAACCATCCAGATGGAGCTTGGGTTTTTCTACGAATACACATTTAAGTAAATTATGAATATATTACAAAGAAATTAGTTATTATAACAGAAATTGCTATTCAAATGAGAACACTGAAGGGAAAATGGTATGCAACAAACCTTTCATTGGTTTCGCTGGAATTGGTTTAGAGGCTGCACTAGGTTCACTAGAGCCAGCCACATTGTGTGCAATCACTCGATATTCATACAGATGGCCGTCAGTTACTGTGTGATCTGTGTATTGAGCTCCCTGTAAGAAAGTTATTTTATGGTTTTTAATGCGAAATTTGTAAATGAACTAATATAAATTTGATATGGGAAATAGTGACATGCAGTTCCGTAATAAACGTTTTCTTAAACATTCAGGAAGGCAAGGAAGATAAATCCGAGGGAAATGTCATGAAGGCAAGAAAGATAAATACGTAGGAAATGAACAGGAACATGATTTTGTACAATGTAGTTAAAAAGGCACGAGTATCGTCTTTCTGAACATCATTAGTTTATTTGCAGATCTACATTTTCCTTACTTTGCTATCGAACTATTAATTTTAATTAATTTCCATTATCTAGACCAAGGGTTGCCAATGGGATCGGTATGGATCCCCTGAGGATTGATGAAATTTTAAAGGGGGTCGATGATGAGGTGTCGACTGAGATCGACAGCCTAATGTTCATAGGCAATAGATCAGTATAATCAAGATCTAGTTGATTACAAAAATATTTATTAATAATATTCATGGTTAATTGTTATTGATAAAAAGTTATATCGCACGATGAGTCTTAAAATACATGGGTACCCTAAGTATTAGAATATGAAAGCCATCCGACAGAAATATTTCCAAAATAAAAGTTGTTACTGAACCAACATCATTGACTTTTTCCTCTTCTTAGCTAGTGGAAGTTAGTTATCTTAATGATTATGTAAAGATATATGGGCCACTGAAGAACTGTTTAATAACATGCTGTGAACTGGCTATCAGACTTAAGTAAAAAAATATTATAAAGAAATACAATGGAAATGAGTAACTATAAATGAAAGCATAATATAGATAATTGAAAGTAATAAAACATATGCCTTCATTATTTTCAAACCAATGTACTGTTAAAAAAATAAATGATTAACTGATAAAGAAAGTCCAATTGACAATTCCTTTTAAATTTTAGCTGCAAAAAGGTGACCCATTAACTGTTTTTGGTTGCGGGGGGGGGGAGAAGGAATTCGTAAAAAAAATCACTGTGCCTTCCTGAGGAATTGATTGCAATACTCGAGATTATAAGATTAATATGCTGATCATTGCATCAAAAGAGCAAATGGAAAAGAATGGTTTTTAATTCCATGCAAAACAATCAAATTGAGCAATTAATTCTATATTCTCTCTTACCTTAACCAAATCCTTGTTGATTTGCACCCAACGATTGAGTTTTGTATCTCGCCGCTCTACGTCATAGCCAATAATATCTGATCCACCAACTTTCAGTGGTGGGGACCAATTAATTTTGATGAAGTCGCGATCATGATCCACAGCCTCAGGCTGACCTGGAGGACCAGGTGGTTCTAGAGACAAAATAATTGATAGACAGTTAATCGACGAATGAAAATATAATAATGTATTACATTACAAGAAATATGTTTCATTAGCAGGATTTTTCATTTAAATTTCTTAATACTCTGTGAATTTTAATATTTTTCTATTTGACTCATTAACCACTGGGAATTAATTCATTTCTTTTCTTTTTGAAGGACTATTGATACAACATTTTAGTTAGATATTACAACTCTTTGACATTATTGGACAAAGTGTATTAAAGTCTAATGCATTTGCTGACATTTTCTTGTTTTTGGAAAGTGATTGTGGTATTCAGTTTTCAAAAAGAAAGTAGATTTTCTAAGATTTAATATTTCATTGTTTCCTGAAAAATGAATAAATACAAAGTAGTTTAAAACATCTGCGCGCTGAAAACAGAAACAGTGGTGGTGATAGTGTAAAATAAAATAAATAATATAAAAATACATTTAAAATTCATCTCGAATTCAATTTAGAATAAACCATATGCAACTCCCCCCCCAAAAAAAAAACAGAAGCACAGTGCTAAATTGCAAAAAAAAGCAGGGAAAACACGCCTAAAACCAAAAATGGAATGAGAAATTTTCATCTTTCGCTGTATCGTCATTAGGAGGTTGGTAAATCGAAATAAATAAATAAATTAGCCTGTTTCTGAACCATCATACAAACACATAACCATCATACATACATACATAAATACAAACTAAAGTTTAAAACTTAAAATAATTTCAGAAAAACAGTCAAAGTAATTTTATCTTTATTTTGCATTGTTTCCAGAAAATACATTATATTGTAACAGCGTAATTTACAGATCTATTTTACTATTTTTCAAAAGTCTTTAAAAGGTACTTAATGGTTTTTTATCTTCAAGAACTTTTTTTATTTCGTAATGAGAAATACTTAAAGCTTTATCCTTTTTTGAAACCTTTGACATTAAATGCCTTCCTTTTTTCTCAACACAGAAATAAGAACAAATGTTTCCCTTACACAAAAAGCTAGAAATCAAGATAAGAGTTACGTTTAACAAATTAAATGATAAATGAATTAAAAATTACTCTCTGCAAATGTTCTATGAAAGACTGAATTTTATAGCAAAAATACTTGGCATATTTTCTGTTTTCAAAAATGCAGTGTGAAATACTTGTTGAAAGCAAATTTAAAATAAGGAATTCAGTTTTCATATTTAGTTTTTGTTTTATCCTAAGAAATATTTGGTACAAAATGTCAATTTAAACCTGGATGCTGTATGTTTAAATTGCAAAGTGGCCAAGTAGCTTTAACTGCAAAGTAAATGTCAAAAAAAGAGCAAGATTCAAGCTTATTATAAAAGTTTACTTCTTAGTTAATGATTTCGAATCTGTAATTATAGAATCATTAGTTGAAGCAGGAGATGTGAAAAAATGTGCAATTCCCCCACCAGGAACTCTCTAGTATGGTTTCAGTTACACCATAAAAGCATGTCGAAAGAAGAGAGAAAATACATACTTCCCCTTTTAAAGGGCGACTGAGGATTAGGATCCTCCGTCAAATCCTGGAGAATTATCATCCGTCACCTTTTAGTTCAGGTGCCACTTGTAGAGTCATTAGGTTAAATTAGAAAACGAACAATTGGACAGTTGTACAACATAAACTAATTTCTATGAATCAATATCCAAATATAGAGTCTCAGCAGAATTATCCACAGTGTTTGTTCTCTCGTGAAAAGCAGCTTTCAATAAAACTAAATGAAAGAACATTGTGCGGCGGGGGCCATTATTCTACGGCGGGTGTTGTCTCTTTAACGAGATGGCTATTTACTTAGCAAACAGAAAAACAAAAATTCTGTAGTCATCTTTATTTGAAATATAATTTTCAACTACAGTGAGCCCTACAAAAACACGATGAACAGAAATTATAAAAATAAACAAATCGAATAAATCAAAGAAAAGAATTGACGGAACTCATTCGATAAAATTCTTAGTGTATCAAGAGAATAAATATACGGTTGAAACTTTCCCTTTACAGATAGAATATGACTATTTATAAGTTTTATTTAAAAATAGGCAAAGGGCAAAAAATTTTGAGTTTAGCGTAGAATTGATTGAAACTCTCATTTCCAGAGAAAACAGGAACAGGTCCCTTTTTGTTATAAACAAAAAACAAAATCCCCAAAAAAGGAAACAGGCACGACCGTACTTTTACCAAAAAACAAATGGATGAAGGAAAGCGAAAGCAAGGTAAGCGCCATCTGTCCAAGGAAATAGTAAACAAAACATGAAAAATTAAGATATTATAATTTTAAAAGCGTTAGGGAATACTGGATTGGAATTAATGTCATTAGCTAACCGAGGTAAATTTTTGTTAATGTAAAACCTTCAAGAAAATCCAGTTCGCCAAACGAAGAAGTTTTATGGATAACTTTCGCAGACCCACAGTCAAAATTCTAATTAAATTTCAACATCTGAGTAGCTATAGAGGATTTGTTTATTTCTTCTTTTAAGACACAAGATTCGTGTTCCTTGATGCGAAATTTTAACGCTCTTTTAGATTAGCCGATATATCTCAAACCACACTGATAAGATATACTTCTAAATTCCTCACGAATTGAAGTCAGAGATGTGTTTAAGAAGTGAACAATGGATTTTATTGATAGGTGAGAAAATGGCTTGAACTTCTGAAGAATCCATACAATTCCTTAGCTGATAGAAGGAATTCCTTAGCTGATAGAAGGATAAAAATAGAATGACAACAAGATTATTAATGTTATTTCTTCTAAGCTTGTTGTCATTTCATTTCATCCTTTGTTTTTGGTAAAAATACAATTGTAGCTGCTCCCTTCATTTAAGGATTTTTTTGTTGGAGGGGAGGGGGGCTCGTAGCGAAGGGGCACCTGCACCTATTCTCCCCGAAATCTATAGCGTTTCAATTAAATCTATGCCAAACCCAGAAGTTTGTTCTTTTGCCTAATTTTAAGTTTTATATTGGCGTGTTTCTCTTCTCTTGTTCATATAATTATTTATATAGATTTGGATTCCAATCTAATTGTGGTTATGAGGCGTCTGATGCTAAAGTCATGGATATAAAACACATTGAAAATTATCCATTAGATATTCCAGAAATCAGGAGATCAAAAGCCTTGTGGACTAACTGATAATTTTGAACTGCTTTTGATTTCAACTGAATATTTGTAGCCTGTTTTAATGTTTTTCTACTTGATGTATTTTTAAACTTTTATTCCAAATTTTGTATATTTTTAATTGTACTTTGTGTATTTTTAATTCTGTCTATGTGTGTGCTATATGTTTTTACATACTAGTGAATAATCTTACATTAACAACTACCACTCAAAATAAAGGACATACAATAATTAGCAATTATATGTTATCGTATTGAACTGATAGTGTAATGAAATGTTTTGTTTTAACACAAACATGAGTATAGAATAATTTCTGTCATATTTACTAATATTTCGACCACATGTGATCAGTAATATACTTGCTAAAAATCTGTCACTCGTTCTGATACGTAATGTATATCCTTCAGTCACTGCTTTTACATTAAGTTCTGAGTCCAGGATAAGAGTTTTGGGAGTCATTCTTATACATGAAAGTCTAGGTTTGGCAAATTGAGAACGTCTTTAGTCATCTGTGTGATACAGCGTTGAACTTGCAGATACAGGTACAGGTAAGAAGTGGGCTCAGCATCAGAATTTCACCATTTGCCGTACTTACATATTACTGCCGCGCTAGGTGTGCATTTCCACCTAAATTTTGACGGAGAGCACAAATGAGGCTGTTCCTCTTCAGCTACCACCAATCTCTCTCGAGGACATTTCGCTCGCTACGTATTTTGAGAGCCCATTCTGCGGCACAGACACTATAAGCTTATGGACATCCACGCCTTCTGAAGGATTCGGACCTGGGCCCATCAGTCCAGCAGTCAGAGTCAGTAACCACTATGTCGATTGGATGGCAATATGAGCTATGCAAAAAATCTCAAAGGGTCTCATTTAATCAATGTTATGGAAATATTATACCTCATGGTGAATATGATTGCAATGCCAGAGGGAAATCATAATACTTCTTAGTCAGTAAACAACTCCTTTTCTCGTGAGCCCTTATTCAATTGACAAAATTATTTCCAATAAAGTTCATCGGAATTAAATACGTAAGTAATGTAAATTCGCGCCCTCGGTTTGACAAACTTAAACATTCAGATATTTGAGCGATTCTTGCAGATTTATCTTCAGATAAAATTTGCTATTCCAAATACGACCATACAGGTGAAAAGCGAGTGACTTCGCTTCCCACCATCGCGTTTGACAAATTTTCAATAAGCGTAATACTCCTCATACACAATAGAAATATAATTAAATATGATAAAAAATCGTAAGTAAATATGTTTGTTTCTAAGCAAAGTGAGTTACCATATTCTGTCGCTATTTTTCTGCAAGGAAGTGTATTTCCCGGATATCAATTAATATTAATTACATAATGCTTTGCGACGTGTACTAAATGACCAGTTTGTTATTTTTTGTTAGGATCTACAGTTAAAGATGGCTTTAAATTTGATAACTTCACTAACATTTTTCAGGAGTGCCACTACTATCGTTTGATCAAATATACCTATTTTTTTAGAGATATACATAATATGTACGACCTACGCCCTTTCGTTATGCAGTACGGACAGTCCTTTGGATACCGTATATCTATTAAACATGTCATGCTTATTTGCTACTACCAAAATAATCTTTAACATTAAAAATCGAAATCAAATCATATCAGCTTATGCATATGAATTAAATTTAAAATTAAAATGCTTATTTGCTACTACCAAAATAATCTTTAACATTAAAAATCGAAATCAAATCATACCAGCTTATGCATATGAATTAAATTTAAAATTAAAATGCTTATTTGCTACTACCAAAATAATCTTCAACATTAAAAATCGAAATCAAATCATACCAGCTTATGCATATGAATAAAATTTAAAATTAAAATGCTTATTTGCTACTACCAAAATAATCTTTAACATTAAAAATCGAAATCAAATCATACCAGCTTATGCATATGAATTAAATTTAAAATTAAAAATAACTAATACTTACTGAAAGGATTTTTCACAAGAACCGATCTGTCTGTAGAAAGTGGAGCAGAGAGACCTTGAGCGTTTTTAGCTTTCACTCTAAATTCGTAATTAGTATTTTCAGCTAATTTAGGAACAGTAGCACTGGTCGTTTTTGCTGGAATAGTTAATGCTGGGACCCAAGGACCATTGTGAGTCTTATCCCTCTTTTCAATCACGTAAGCTCTATACAAGATAAATACCACCAAATAAGGTAAATCAAGAACATAAATTTATTATTTACTATTTATATTACATATAGGCTTTTATAAGCAATAATTTGCATAAAAACACTCATGAAATTCCCTGACCGAAGCTTTAAATACAATATATATTCTAATCTAATTGCGTTCAAATTAAAACTTGAATGCCCATTTGTTACATAATAAGATATCGTCTAACTCAGAGGAACACATACCAGTGTAAAATTTAAAATTATGAGAAAAAGGCAAATTAAGATTGACGTAAATTTTGAACAAAAGTTTCGCAAAAGCGTTTTGCTCTTGAAAAATTTAAAATGTCTTTTTCTTTGCTTTTTAATTTTAAACAAGATATTAAATTTGAAAACTATATATTACACAGTCCAGTCACATTAATGTGACCACCACGTACTTTCCATGTCAGAGTTAAATAACCAATCACAGAAGGCAGGTGGCAGCACAGTGCAGTTGAGCGTATATAAAGTGTGTGTGAGGGCTTCGGAAAACATTTCAATCGTTGGCGTAATGCAGAAACGAAGCGATTTATCCGACTTCCTAAAGGGCATGATCATTGGCTTTCGGGCCAAGGGTGGAAGCATTTCCGAAACGGCTGAGTTTGTGAACTGTTCGCGTGCCGCCGTGGTAAAAGTGTACCGTGCATGGCAAAATGGGACTGTCCAAAATCAGCGACGTGGCAAATGTGGTGCACCACGGGCCATAGATGACAGAGGCGAACGACGGTTGCGGAGATGCGTTCGGGCAGATAGACGGGCTACCGTTGAGCAACTGACCACCAAAATGAACCAAGGGGCTACCAAAAGTGTCTCCCAAAGTACTATTCAGCGAACATTGCTGCGTCTGGGCCTCCGAAGCAGACGCCTGGTTCGTGCACCTATGCTGACTGCTGTTCATCGACGGCGAAGGCTAGAATTTGCACGCCAGTACAGCAGCTGGACGTCCACTGAGTGGCGACAGGTTGCGTTTTCGGATGAATCGCGTTTTATGCTCCATCGGACAGATGGACGTTGGCGTATAAGGCGTGAAACCTCTGAAAGGAACCACCCTGCAACCATTGCCGGAACGGTCCAAGCTGGAGGCGGGAGCATTATGGTCTGGGGAATGTTTTCCTGGCATTCTCTAGGTTCACTGATCATTGTGGAAGGCACAATGGATCAATACAAGTACGCATCTGTCCTTGCGGACCATGTTCACCCCTACATGCGCATTGTTTTTCCTCAGGATGATGGCATCTTCCAGCAGGACAATGCGAGGTGCCATACAGCTGCCAGTGTACGTGCGTGGTTCGAAGAGCACCAGGATGAGTTTACCGTCCTCCCCTGGCCAGCAAACTCACCTGACTTAAACCCAATCGAGCATCTGTGGGACCATCTCGATCGAGTTGTTCGCGCCATGGATCCTCAACCGCGTAATCTAGCGCAGCTGGCCACGGCATTAGAGTCGGCATGGCTCAACATCCCAGAGAACACCTTCAGGGACCTATGTGACTCTCTTCCTGCACGTCTCGCAGCAGTCTGCGAAAGGTGGTTATTCTGGCTTTTGACAGATGGTCACATTAATGTGACTGGACTGTGTAATATAGTTTTCTATATTATAGAAATATTTTTCTATATTATAGAAATATATTTTCTATATTATATGATTACTAAATTGAAAATACTTCGCTGTAGATGGCTTGAAAGTTCATTTATTATCTCAAGAAATTTTGAGGGGAAAATTTCTCCATTTTCTAGAATAAGCTACGCCTTTGCAACTTGAGTATGAATCGGTTTTGACCGTACACGAACCAAGGCTGCTCACTCGAGTTTAGTCTAAACACACACGCACAAATGGCATATTTGGACGCACGTTTAATATTTAACCCTTAGCAGGTTGTTTTAGACTATAGGAAATAAAGCCTTTGTAGGCAGATCATTTTAGGCTTTAGACGCATTTTGGAACAGGAGACATGAAAAAGTTTCAGCGCCTTCCTAGTTTGGAATTCCAAACCTTCTAACTGCTAACCGTACATACCTTTCCAATTTTACACCCATGAAGGGACACGGTACCTTACAGGTAGCCAAAGAAGTCCCACTTGGGGCGCCAGCAGATGAGAAAGGAAAAGGTGTAACCGTTGTTACGTTTCTAAATTCAAATGAAAGCATAATATTGTAGGTTGCGGAATAAATGCCAAATACACTACAGAATAATAATGAAAGATGCAAAGAAGTAATATGTATTATATATACAAACTGAAAATCAGTAAATAAACGAAACATATGCAGCCATTTCCTATATTATACAGAAGACGGAGAATTTGTGCTCAGGTAACAAAGTTTTGATCCCGAAGGATGTACTTATATATAAAGGAAGGCATGCGTGTAAACGTTTGTGAGAAATGAGCAGTGTTATTGGTAAGGGGGTTTATAAAGAATTCATCGTTCGTTCATTGAAAAAAATTCAGTGAATGTCTCCATTTTAAAGTGCAGTAGCTTATTCCCAACATAATATTATGAATAAAGTGATGAAACGTAAAATTTATTCAGCACAATCTGTAAACTTTAAGTACTCTTGTCATTAGCAGCAGCTTATGCTAGACATGAATAGTAGAGGAATGGGCAGGTAACAGCTCTCTGTAATTTAAATTTTTTATTTCGAGAAAGATTTCAAATGAGGCCCGAGAATAGGAAGAAGTTGCTGCATAATACCTGTGGCCATCCCACGAGTTTCATAGAATACGATAGGTAGCAAAGATGAAGATTAGAGCATTGGCGATTAGAAAGATTCCTATATGAAGCAAGTTGTTATTATGACATGAAAGGATATGCAATCTTTATAATTCTGGTTGGTTTAGCATTCAATGGTATTTTAAAATGTAGAAAAATAAAATTTAAAAGGTTATAAATGTAAGAAATATTAAGATTTATAAAAATAGTTATATTGTTTCTTCTTTTATCTAAATTTTGTCAACGGTGATGAACCTGTATTCATAATTATTATCTAAACATCATTAGCATGGCGTAGAAGTTAACAGTAATTGAAAATTTCAAAAATGCCAGCAAGGGAGGTCGTAAATTTTACTATTTCAGTTCTTTTTTTAAATCAAAGTTAAGTACATTTAAAATTATAACAAACTTCATATGGATTAGGTAAATAAATAAATAAGCCTATAATAATTTAATAATTATATTCAAGTTAAGATAATAAATAATATTAACAACAAAATTTGGATATATTTGAGGAAAGCAAGATTTTTTTTAATAGCAGCAAAAATTAATTTTTAAAAAATATGTGTAAGAATATTTAACCTTACTTATGTAAAAAGATATACGTAACAAAACGTAAGGATACTTATGGCAGGATGCGTAATAAAACTTAAGAATACTTACGTTACTTCGCTACCACCGTCGTCCTTAGGTGGTTTCCAAGATAATGTTACGCTGTCTTTCTGAATATCACTGACCTCTAAGGGTCCTTCTGGAGCCCCCGGTTTATCTGCAAAATGCATTGAAATTCATGAAAAACATAATCATAAAATTGAAGTATTTAAGAATAAAAACTATTAAAATTATTACCCTTCTTTAAATTTTGCAGTGTATTAACTGAAATTTCGTTTTATGAACATTAATAGTAAGTAATAATTTAATTTTAATAACAGTAATAATTTATCCTAATCACTATATTTGCACACTAAGCCAATATCTCTATAGTAAATAATAGCAGATAATACCAAGTTGTCAGCATCCCGTATTATTATTTATTCTGTTACTAGAAAATATTATTCATTTTAATGTAGAAAATAGCATATCAGTCAAATTCATGTGGATTGAAATAACTGCCAATCTAAATGTACATCGGATCCGAATTTTATCATGAACAATATAATTCGTAATTACAACAAATAATAAAAATATTCAATATCTTACCTAAAATAACTACTTTCATCGTGCCCTCATCACTACCAGATTCATTCTTGAGTTTCAAACAGTATCGGCCTGAATCAATACGTTTCGTGTTGATGATATGTATGAGAGTATAATTCTCATAATTAGATACTGATACTCTGTTATCCGCCACCAGAGGTTTGTCGTCTTTTATCCAAGTGATTTCTGGTGTTGGAGCCCCCACGAATTTGATTTCAATGTGAAGAATTTCACCATTCTTGATTTCGATATCTTTCATAGGTGTGATAATCTTGGGAGCCACTGTAAATGATTGTGAATAATTAATTTCTTAAAATCCTATACTTATCGGTAGATTGTGTACTATTAAATGATATTCTTAGTTTTAATGATGTACAGCTGACTTCAATTATGTATATAATTAAAATATAGCATGTTTTTCTTAGGAGTTCTCAAATAATCAACTATAATTTGGAATACAGTTTTCTTATAAGGAGATAATTTAAAACAGAGATACTTAAACATTTTCTTCTTGTTAAAGAATAATTTTCTTTACCAACCCTTTTACATTTTTTATATAATATACAGCATACACCATAATCATGATACAAACAATTGCATATTAATAACTTAAAGACAACAATTAGACTAAGAATATGAACAAAAGTTTAAAAAGATGGTTTATTAGATTTAAGTTTTATTAATTTTTGGATTATTTTTAATTTTACAAATGTAAACAAGTTTACGAAACAAAATCTTTTAAATTTTGCAAGCGGCTTACATTTAACAATATATTTCGTGAGGAAGTTTTGCATTCTTCGTATTTTTTGTTTATTGTGTTTTCATATGTTCCTGCGTTTTACTCTTTCATAAAACTTTTATATGTTTTAAAAATTATTACTGATTATTAGATATATTAGATAAATTAGATAATTAGGTAATTAGATATTAGATAAATATAGATGTATTAGATGTAAAAATATATTAGATAATTTTTGTGTATTCTTCCCTTAAATTTATTTTCTATGATTTCTTTCTTTTTATATGACATAGTTTTATATCAGTACACAATTTATTACCAATTATATAATATTTTTATAATCAATAGAATCTTCGTTATGTCGATAAACTGTGTAACACACTTGGGCACTTGATCATCACTGACCCCTTGAAAATTTTACCGACCCCATTGGGAACTCTGATTGAAAAGCAGCATAATATATGTAATAATGATTACATGTTCTTATATTATGCTAATTCACGAAAAACAAACTGCTGAAAATACAACCTATTTGATATCCAGCACTTCGTATTATTAAATATGCTTGCAACAAGCATTGCCATTGTGCTAATGATGTTTCTTAAGTTGACATTTTGCAAAATCAATAATTTTATTTTACGTAACTATATTTGTTTAACTGAATCTTTCAGGTAATAGATAAATGATAGCTACTTACAGAATCTGGGCTTAGCTGTGATAAACTCAGATGGCTCGCTTGGTTTGCTTTCACCGCCTTTGTTAACTGCGATGACTCTAAATTCGTAATCTTGGCCTTCGATTAAGTGAGGTACCTTGCCCTTTGTATCAGTTCCAGGAACTTCAGCGGCCTTTTCCCAGAGATTGGAACCCCTGACTTTTTTCTGAATGATGTAACTCGATACCGGAGACCCTCCGTCATCTTTTGGTGCTGGCCATTGGAGTTCCACGAAATCGCTTCCCCAATCTGTTGCCTCAGGCTTGCCTGGAGTACTTGGTGGTTCTAAAAAGACAATGTAGCTCTATATTCACTGCTTTAGATTTTGAAATTATGCAAATCTTGAGTAACAGCACGTCAACTCTAAGCAGAATTCAGATGTATGATAATTTCGTAGAAGTAGATAAGGAAAATATAAGCAGCAAAACTATTTCTGCAGCCATTACTTGCTCAGTAATGCTCTTGAACTAAATTATTGCATAATAATACTAAAGATAATACTTAATTTTTAATATTCAATTACTTGAAATGTATATACAATTTTTATATATTATAAATATTATTTAGAACAACTTCCGATTTATGCACCAAGAAACAGAAATCATTTTTCTATTAAGTATTTGATTTCCAAGTGAAAATGGCATGAAAATTTCAATTCAAAGTATTTATTTGCGTAATAAATGCATTTGCCTTTATGTTTTACTTAAATGTGAATACTTCATATCAGTTATTTACTCCATTTATTTAAAAACTACAGCATTAAATTTCTTATGAAATTTATATAAAATGAATCAGCATTATTTCGATGTCCATGCACATTACATGTTATCATTTAAAATGAATATTAATTTAATGTTAGGCTTATCACATGCACAGTATTCCAAGATCAGTTTAGCTGAAAATTTACGTTGTACGAATCGGAATAATCAGTTTTAAATCTAGCACTTTTATGTAGTGATTGTTTTGTTCGTGATCTATGGGTAGGAAACAACAAGAAGGTAACAGAAAAATATTCGAAGCAAATTTTTTATGTATATTATTTTGCAGAATACAAAGAAATAAACTCACCAAATGGATCTTTTGCAGTGACTCCATCTAACCTTTCTAGAGGATCAGATTCTCCAATTTCATTCACTGCTATGACCCTGAATTGGTATGTTTTGTGGTGTACTAATCTAATTACTTTATAGCTGAGGGATGTTGACTGGCCTGCCTCCATCCAAGTGGCTCGAGATGCGTCCATCTTCTCAATGAGGTAGTATTTGATGGGAGTGCCGCCGTCATCTTTAGGCGGCTTCCATGTTAGCACTGCTGATTCTTTGGTGACATCACTTACGTCCAATGGACCTTCTGGTGGTGATGGTCGATCTGTACAAGAAACGAAATGTGACTAATATACGTTAAAATAAACAATTTCATTATAACATAGTATCCTTACTTTTGTTCCTGAAACACATTTTCAGAAAGGACTAATATTTAATTAGAGCTACCAGATTAAAGCTGAAGAGAGAAATATCAACTTTTACACAATACCTCTACAAGAGAAGATACACAAAAGTCAGACACAAACGAGAATAAAACTTACCCACGACAGTCACTGTAGCTGAAGTCGATAGCCTTCCAGAGCCATTTTCAAGATTAAGTGTATACTTTCCAGTGTCGGATCTGACCGATATGAGAATTTCGAAGAAGCACAAAGTTGGAGTGGTGCGTACTTCCACCCGTGGATTACCAATGACAGGATGGTCATTAATAGACCAGGATGCAATCGGTGCCGGTTCTCCTTTGATGGCTACCTGGTACGTGATTGGACGGCCAGCGCGAACCTTTTGGTCGAGTAATGTGAGTCGATCCACGATTGGCGCCACTGTAATCACATACATAAATATTGGAATTAGATTAATGTAATCGCTCACATTTAAATTCGATTATTTTAACTGCTGCAATGACAACAAGACAGACATAATCGAAAGGCATAAATGATTTGGTAAATTATTTTCTTTTCAAATTAATATTTTTTTTTCATCAGTTAGTTTGAATTTAACATTTAGTTTGAAAACCTATCTCATGCATGTTAGTAGAAACAGATGCTATGAAGAATGTATTCTTAATAACCATGTAATTTAGAATTATAAAACATTTACTCTCATTAAAACAGGTACCTTTTTTTAAATTTCTATGTGACTATTGAATTGTTTGTTACATCACACGATAGATTTCTGAGACAAGGATTGCTTATTTTTTTAAATTCCTTTTAAGATGATAAGTTAGATTTTTTTTTTACTAAAATATTCAGTAGACTCAAACAAATTACATTTCTGTACCTTTAATAAAATGAAATGAAGTATCAGAAAAATTTCAGTATCCTCAGGCATTATTTAGTTACGGAAAATACCGATATTACATCTTTATTTGGTTATAATTACGTGGTTATTTGGTTTCCCTACTATACCGTATGTTTAAGCGAGCCATGTTCTCAGGGAAATAAATAATGGTATTATTGTAGCTGCTCTGCTAAACTTTTAACGATATGGCTAGAATGCCATATTTTCAACATAAAAGCAGTTATGATATTATTTAGAATTTATAATGTTAAAATAACAAAATGAGACAAGCTGGGACTTTTGAAGAATTCCAAACCGTTGTGTTAATATTACATTAATCAGTAGAAATTCTGGTCACAGATTTTAATAATTTCTGAAGGAAAGCGGCCGATTGGTAAAGTTGCTGAATTCTAGTAGTTCGACCTAAGTTCCACTCCAAGCAGAAGGGATAGCTGCATAGATATTTTCATAGTATGCCGTAATCAAATAAACTAAATCAGCTAGTGGATGTAACACCAGGCTATTAGAAAATGCACTAATTTTGTTCTATTTGCTTGAAGCATGTAAGGATTCAGATAGTGTTTTAAGTTGAATTTCCTTCCTCTTTGAATAATTTGCATGGATATTTTACTCATAACAGCACACTTACCTGGCATTGAAATGGCATAAACAGAAACTTACTACGCGGAAAATCCGCGATCTAGATAATCATATAATTAAGTAATAATTGAAATATAAATAGAAGGAACTATGCAATATGGCATAAAACGTAATCGATTAATGCTGTATGAAACTGGGCATGCTAAAGGTATTGAGTAGAGCATTTAGTAAGAGTTAATTTATAAGAGACAAAATAGTTCTGCCTTTTTAAACTGTATTTAATTATAATATAGCAATAATATAATAATAAGTCTTTAATCTTACGTCATTATGCAGATTTAATGCGTTGCATATGATAAATTGATGCATGCTAAAGAAAAATATCTTTTGCTCAATCCAGTGAGAATGGCTTCCAAAAATTGCATAGTCAAAACAAAAGAGTTCTTTCAAATTTTCAAATCATTTTTACCAATGCAAGAGAAAAACCAAAATTCTGAACACAAGTGGTTATTATTCTTTAATCACACTTACAAAATCGAGGCTTGGCAGTTATTGGCTGAGTTGGGTCACTTGGTTCACTGGGACCTGCTTTATTGATGGCCACCAATCTGAATTCGTATTCTTCTCCTTCTACCAGATCCGAGATTTTAGTTTTTGTGACTTCTCCTGCTACCCGAGCTGCCTCATCCCACAGAGGGCTACCTTTCAGACGCTTCTCAATGACATAGCTCAGCACTGGTGCACCACCATCTTTCTTCGGAGGACGCCATTCCAATTCGATGAAGTGTGAGTCCCAGTCTGTTGCAACAGGTGGGCTAGGTTTATCAGGTGGATCTGGAACACAGCAGAAAAATTAATGTAGCTAATGAAGAATTATATTTTTGTTACTAAATATAAGTAACAGAAACTATACCCTTTATGGATGAAGGAATTTTTTTTTCTTGTTTGAGTTTCTATCACAAAATGAACATAGAATCCACCATTATTATTAACAGCAATTAAATTTTATTTAAATTCTAAGTGCAGAAATTCAGACAATTTAAGAAAAAAACAGAACGAATTTGCTGCATTAATAAAGTATGAATTTTAATCATTAAAATAACTTGAAATGAGGTTTCTAATATATTAAGACTAATAGCACAGTTATATATTATTACATTAAACTACTAATCAGGACTATAGATGCCATAGTCAAAAATTAATTTAATTTATCACAATCCTTGGGCATATTTGTGCTGAAAATAAGGCGGATGAGGCAGTTGTCTGAAGTAAAATAAGAAAGGACTCAAAATATATTAAATATTAATATGAAAAATAATAGGAAAATAGCTAGGGCAGGAGCAGTTTGGAGATTTATTTCAGGTGCTAAAAATCTTTCCGCATAATTCTGTCTTTGAGGTATACTGAGAATAATAATCTTAAGACTAAAAATGACATATCCAGAATTATATACATTCAGATTTTTTTTGTGTGAATGTGACTGTAACGAATGTAAAATAATGTTGAAAATGTACTAATATTCTAATAGATTATAGGTAAAATTTTGAGTTTACACGGGTTTTAGTTGTAGTTTTATAATCCCCTCTTCAGAACAGAACTACATTTTACATGCAAAGAATTTAACGGTTATAATTTATAAATTGCTTTTACAGCTAAGGAAAGGATAGAGCCTGATAACACAGAAATGGTTGAAACTATATTCGGATGCAATATCCTTCTGATTTGAAAATTCCTCTTTTAAAGTCTGGATATGCTTCCAAAGTATAAAATTATAGTTATTTTATCAAAACACATCACGATAGTTAACAAAATAATACAAGTTTAAATCAATAAACATCAATATTTAAGTTTAACATCAATATTTTTCTTTCATTTTATTAAAATATTAAATATTAAAATTAAAATTATAATACATTATTTTACAGCTTTTAAAACAGTAAATTAAAAAATTAGTTCTTCGCCTGCTGTTAGAAGTTGAGAATTTTAAAATTAATAAAGTCTCGGAATAGTGGGAAACTGGTTTTTACTAAAGATTCCAATGAAAAATTAAATTAGTGATTCTGAAATAAGCATTTTGGATTTAATCCTAAAAGTAATATACTGCGATAACAGACCAAAAGTTGATTATTTTCTATTGAAAACCAGCATTGTACAAAATTTCAACACTTACCAAACGGATTCTTAGCGACAATTGGCTGCCTGGTCATAGCCCACTGAGAGCTTCCTTCTCGATTCACAGCTTTCACTCGGAAAATGTATTCATGCATTTCAATTAATTTATCTGCATGCAGGCAGGTGTTGACAGTCTCATCCACAGGTACCCATCGCCCTGTCTCCATATCTTTTTTCTCAACAGTGTAATGCTGAATATCACTGCCACCATCGTCGTCTGGTGGAGACCAGCAAACCATACAGCCTTCCTTTGTGATGTCATTGATGGTGAGATTTTTGGGTGCCAGTGGCACATCTGGTGGGATGAAAATAATTGTTATCAATGCAATCCAAGTAAGAAATAAAAACAATTACTAATAAATGTTTCCATTTTCTATCCTGAGGTTTATCATATGGTTTTTTTTAATTTGGCAATAAAGTAAAAATTTTGAAACTTCCATCGCTTTCTCAAGGATTTTTTTCATTTGAGAAACTAGAATATCTAAACATACACAGAACACTTTATTCTGGAGTGTAAAAAATTTATCTTTTATTGAATGGGTGGATTATCAGTTCAGAAATAAATACAGTTTAATACTCAAAAACTTAAACTTTTGCATTTTTAGTTTTGATTAATGCTAACTTAATTTGGCGAATTTACTTTAAATTATATATCACCTTGATAACATACTACTCCTTATACTATTATGATGGAAATAAAGTTGTCCATTGTTCTACTGAGGAACTCTTTACGCATTGTTTAATGGCCTTAAAACTTGACACCAACTTATGAGGTCACTCAGATGCTATGATTTTATTTGTTATAACAAATCATGAATTATGCAAGTAATATAAAATACAAATTATTCAGGTATCTTAAACTTCCTGAAAATATCACAAGATATTTAAATATAACTTCCTTTGTATTGTTTGGTTTAGTACTTTAACTAATATAATTACTTTAGTGCATCTATAAATATAGTATACTAACAAAAGCACTGGAATTAATATGAGCATAAAATACTTTATTTTTAGAAAAGTGAAATTATTTTTGCATATTTACAACTGGCAGATATTTTGATTTTATAACGCTGAGTTTGATTTGACCTAGCAAGATTGGCATTTTCCCATTGCAAGTTCATTCTGAAGCTTCAGAGCGTAGTCGGACTGGAGCGCTACGCATAAGAACAATGAGTTTTGAAAACTCAATACAAGAAAGATGAATGTTATGCACAGGCTATTAGAAAGCCTCGTGCAATTTTTTGCTTGTCACCTAATGAAAAAATAAATCGCAGATGGGTAACATAAAATAGTCATGCTTTCGATCAACCAGCTTGTTGGAAACATCGCTATTGCGTATGACAGTGTTATTGCAAGTTTCAAAGAATGCAGACTTAAAAAGTGGAAATAAAAGAACTTAACGAAAAAATGAACTATGTCATTAGTCACCTCGATAGGCAGACTGTGAGAAAGTGATAACGATTTTCATCGAGAGATTACGGTGATGCAGAACAAGTTATAAGGTATTTCTCCGGCTTTTTTAGCATGCCTTCGTGGTGTAATGGTCAGCATACTGGGCACGTACTCGAGAGGTTCGAGGTTCAAGTCCCGGCGAAGACATTGCTAATTTCTTCGATTTCCTTGTTTCGAAAAATTCTAAAAAGATTCTACAGTGGCGCCCGAACTAAAAAAGGTGGTGGATGATGAGTCTTCATCACCAGAATTTGGCGATTGAGTCACCTTATCCCGTCGTCCTTTAAAAGTGGGCGTATACAAAGTATTCCTCCCGCCTTCTTAGCATGCCTTCGTGGTGTAATTTTCAGCACACTCGGCGCGTATTCGAGAAGTCTTATCCTTAAATCGTTTTATCCTTAAATTTACCTGTTGTAAGTATGTTAAAGTATTTCCTCTATTTTCTAAAAATATAGCATTTTACTTGGTATATTGAACTTCTAATGGGACAACTTTTACAAATTGCAATATGAGTCTTTTTTATTCTTTTACTAAATTAATTTTAAATTCTTTTACTAAATTAATTAAATGCTTTAATACTGATTTAAAGTTATACTAAAACATTATAAATTGCATTAAAAATTTTAACGCAATTTATAATTTTACAATATTAAATACACTAAGTATGTATTAACGATGGTATAGTTCATTTTATTTTCTTGCCACAAATTTGAATTTTTGTTACATATTTTTTATCAGGTATTTTTATCATTATAATTCTTAATTTTTAGAGCATTGAAATAAACAGCTTTTATTTACACTTTTACAAGATATTTATTACTGTAATTTAACACGTACCTAAAATGACGACAGTAACCTTGGCACTATCACTGCCGTTGCTGTTAGTAGCAGTTAGCATCAAGCTACCAGAATCTTCTCTTAGAGCTTTCTTCACTTTTACAATGGTTCGATAATCTTCGTAGGTAAAGAACCATCTGAGATCGTCTGTGATAGACTTTCCATTCAATGTCCAAGTCTTTTTCGGTGGAGGCTCACCAGATACTGGAACATTCAGTTCGAAACTCTTGCCAGCCTTAAGTCTGATATTAATCATTGCATTGCGATCAATGCGTGGAGCCACTATAAATAAAAAAAAAATCAACATACGCTGGTATTACAACACATGATAAGACAAATGTGAGAGCGATTATACTTACATAAAGAATTATTAAAATTCTTTTCTCTATAATTATTTAGGGTAATTACATGAAAGATTTTAATTGTAGTATTGCATTATTAAAAGATTAAGATTTTTTAAAAGAAACCGTATTTTTAAAGGGAAATTAAGAATAGAGAGAAAATTTTAGGGAGTATTTTGAGGCAAAAGTCGAAACGAATATAATATGTTTAATGTATCTAAATCTACTTAACGTACAGTTAGTTCTGCAAAAAACTACAATAGGTTGGAATATCGTGAAATAAAATAAAGTTTTCTTAAACGTTCTAATAATGTTGAAGAATACTCATTTTTAGGTGGTCGGCAGCTCGAAAGTTGCTTATCTTAGCAGCATTTTGCCTTTCACAGCACCAAAATTAAGAATTTAAAGCTTTATGATTACATTGTAATATTACATATAGAGTTTTCCCATATGCATCCAATTTTAAGCAAAATTAGATGAATATATTACGTCTTTAAAAATGTTTTTAAAATATTTTATAATATCATAGAAATTTTTTTAAAAATATTTCGAGTTTAATATGAAATTAGCTGTTACTCTGGTGTCCACCGAAAACATTGCAGCAAAAATTATCGCGGACGAAAATGTCGCGGAGAAAACAACGTAAGGCGGAAATGTCGTTTTCGAAAACATCGTGGAAGAAAAAAAAGCAAGGAGAAAACATCGCGGTTCCAAAACATCGTGGTACAAAACATCATCGTCGAAAATAAGGCGGTTCAAAAGCATCCCAGTTTGAAAATATCGTCGTTGAAAATACTTTGGTAAAAAATAAAGCACCTACAAATCATTGAATGATGATTATATCGCGGACATGCTTTTTCCAAGCTTTAAAGGTCGTAAATGAATATTCATATAATAATTTGGGAGAGCAAAAAGGAATTAGGAATATTTTCACGTAGCAAAGAAAGGTTTAATTTTCACAAAAAGAATATCAAAAGCGAAAGAAAATGATTTTACTTTTTTGTAACTAATTAAATACTTTTCTTCTACGTAACCTCAAGCAGTTACTTATGTTACTTTTTCTAATCTTTATTGCAGTATAATTTTTATGAAAAATTAACAATAAAACATGACAAAAGAGATTTAATTAGTTAATAACCTTTATTAGCTAGTTATGTAAGTTTAGCATTCTATTAACTTCTAAAAATAGCTTAGATGTTTTTACTCATTTTCTGTTTTTTAATGTTGAAATTTCCTTTTTACTTTTTGAATAAAAGTTATTCGTTACTTACGAAATATAAAAATACAAAAGTAAAATATTTCTCAAATATTTTTTCTTTCTTGCCCTCCCAAATCATTATGTGAATATGCAGTTAGAACTTTTAAAACCTGAAAACGCATGGTCTGCGATGTTATCGTCATACAATGATTTGTAGTTGCTTTATTTTTTTGCCATGATATGTTCGACGACCATGTTTTAAAACCGATATTTATGAACCGCCTTGTTTTCGACGCCGATACTTTGTACAGCGATATTTTAGAACTGCGATGTTTTTTCTTTTGCTTTCTTTTCTCACACTATTCTCCGCCACGTTTTCAACTTCGATGATTTTGCTGGGATGGTTTGACCTGGAACCTTATACTTAATACTATTATTAGTTTAATTTATCCATATATTAATTTACTATTTGCTATGTTATGATTGTTATGCATATTACGAACAATAATGAAGTTTTATAATTTGTTAAAATTTCATCTTCAGTGAATAAAATAAATGCAAAGCTTCTTTGATAACAAGAAATTTGAAGGTTTCAAAATGAAATAATAATTTTAATATGATTTTACGCACTCTGTTGTGAAGTCCTTTCGTGATGGTGGAGTGTGTATTAAATATTCATCTAATTTTTTAAATATTTCAAGCTTCAAAAGGCTATACATCTGAATTAGTTCATGACACTCTTACTTACGGTTTTTAGGTTTGGCAACATGCTGTCCAGTTGAATCACTAGGCTCTCCTTGACCACCTTTGTTTACAGCTCGTATTCTGAACTCGTATACGCCGTTTTCTATCAGGTCACGCACTGTGGCTGTTGTTTGATCGCCTGGAACTTCCTGAACGGCTGTCCAATCAGGACTGTAAGAAAGGTAATTAAGAAAATTATGTTCAAGTTATGTACATGAATTTTAAATAACATTCGTTTTCTGAAGCTTTTTATACCATTATATTAATCTATTTAAATTTGCTTTCACATGAATTATAGTTGTATCGACTACATGTTATTTTTAACATTATACTGAATATTATTTTGAACATAGTACGCATGCATATTTATTCATTTATTTAAAAATTAATTATTATTTCATCCATTTTAAATCGCTTGACTCATTTATTCACTTCATTACTAAATGCATAATTTTATAAATATTGGTAGTTACGTCTTTCTAATATGTACGTATTGATAGTTGTTTAAATTTAATAGAATGTATAGTGCATTTCCAATTAGTAACATCGTTTCAGAAATATAGTATTGCCAAAGGACGACCATTGCAAAATATTGTTGCCACTCACGAGAAAAAATTGTCAAAGGCCATACTGAAGATTTCCTACGTGGTCGAAAATTGTATTGTTTCTCATTTCAGTCAGTAACGTAGGCAATCTGAACGGATAAGCAATTTGATGAATAATTTATTATTAACAACATTGAATTATATAAATATTAGATTAATTATTTATATAATTAGAAAATCAAATAAAATATTTGAAATTTTTCGCGTATCTTCGCCCCTTAAAGGGTCATGAACCATGCTTCAGGAACGACTGATTTGAACAACAAAAATACAATATACATTTATTTAAATGGTTATTAAATTAATTTAGGAGAATGTATGAGACATGCATATTAAAACGATTAGAAATTTTAATAATGCTGACATGTGAAATAAAATTTTTAAATGTAATATTATAAAAGCATGGCAACGGTTCATAACGATTTTATGGCGTAGATGTTAGCATGGAATTTTTTATTTTCAGGGGAAAAATTTTGCGTGAATTGTTTTCGCTCCTGAAGAAGTGGAATCTACATATATGATCACCTCAAAATCGATAGGATCATTGAAAATATATGTCAGACTACTTTTTTCCCTAATTTAAATAGTTGGCTAAAATCATTATGATATGAATCATATTACCCAAATTGTAGATCACAATAAGATGTATTTTCCTGTTTTCGTACACAAACGAGCGGGACTTTGGCAAAACATTAACATAAACGCAATCACGTTACACGGTGCCTACTGTAGGAATAAAGCAAATTACCGTCTATTATTTTATTAATGCTCTTAGATAACTGTATGTTGACTTAAAATATTGCTGTATTAGAAATATTTTACTCATATTTGATATGTAATAGAAATTTAGATGTTTAAATTACTGTAAAGGCATTTTCTTCATTTTGTACGTAGACAAATATAGCATTTTAATTGAAGGGGGGAACTAGATATTTCTGAGAGTACGAGAACTGCACAATATAATCATTAATTACGAAGTCTTTTACCTTACGAGATGTTCTTGAAGATAAGAATTTCGCCTGCAAATTAGAAAAACTTTTTTGAAATGGCCGCCCGCTTTATTTAATAGCCATTTTTCTTGCGCCACTATAAGCCAGAAGTGGTGGACATTTCATTATGGAAACACCTAATAGGTTACCACCGTTGCCTGCTATGAAGGGACGGACAGTTACAACCATGCCTTCAATGGGATTCGAACCTGGACCCATCGCTACGGCAGTCAGGGTCACCAATCACTATGCGAGCTGGACGACACAATTAGAAAACATAGCTGGAAATAATTCTTAATAAAAGTATGGGCAGATGACACAGGTATGAGCTACAAAACGTGCATGCAATTGGTGGTTTGCTCATGGCTTGGAATGATCTTAGTTGTCTTCCAACAGGCAGACAATTGACCCATTAATCAACTTTCAATTTGCATTTAGTAGGATTTGAATTACAGGCACAGTGGCGCAGTGGCTAGCGCGTCGCGCAGCAGCACCGTTAGGTCCGGGGTTCGATCTCCGAGCTGGACCTTTCGTCCCTTGTGTGGATATACTATAAAATGAGTATCAAGTTGAGCTTGGGGATCAAACACCGGGGGCTCTGCGACAAGCTGACCTTCTCCAGGGCATAGGCTCATGAACCACGGGCCTACGGTCCAGAAATCAGATATCAGGGCACTGCAGGCCATGGCTCAATAAGGTCTGTTGGGCCATTGAGTTTAGTTTGAGATTTAAATTTCTGTCTGTTTTGTGACAAAATATGGTTCTCACCTTAATTTGTCTTTTTTCTCAATGATGTATCCAGTAATCGGAGATCCACCGTCTGATTCTGGAGCGGTCCATTTCAGTTTTACGAATTCTCTGTCATAGTCCTCGATTTCCGGTGTACCTGGTTTTCCAGGTTCATCTAAAAGCAAAAGTTTCTATTACAACAGTTCCTTACAACTTTATCGAACTATTTTACAACTTCTTAAATTAAATTTTATATTAAATAAAAAGGACTATGAAATAATTCATGAATTGGCAAGAGAATACTCCTTATCAAACTGCAGTATTTCAGAATATTTATTACAGCAAGCTTTAATCCGTAAAAAAGGAAAACTGAAATATTTATGCTTCAAAATAAGAATTAATATACTGTGGTATCCCGGTTTACGTCACTTTAAAATACATCTAAGTTGGTATATGTCCTATTTGGAGGCGACATTTTTTTAATAAAACATTTGCTTGAACTACTACTCGAGTTCGATGAATCTCGACACATGCGCTACCTTTATTTACGATTTTTTAGACAATTCAAGTGACTATTCAAGAGCGTCAGTACTCTGGTTGATATGATTCAGTAAACAACTCGCACTACAAGGCTGAATTTGCAAGTGATTTTGTATTTTTTCAAATAAATATTTCGTAAAATCATTAAAAATGAGTTTTAGGAAAGCTGATGAGAAACGTCAAGCAATAAAGTCAATGGTTTAGGATTACCATGGAGTTAAAAAAGCGGTTTTTGGAAAGTATAAAGATGGCATGCATATCCAGGACTTAGAAATTGCATATCGCGTGCCGAATGCAAATATATATCAGACTGTGCAAAACAAAGACGATAGTAAGTTGGCTAACTTTGCGACTGGAGATGAATTTACTAAATAAAGATTAGAGACACTAAAGCTGCTGAAAAACTGTTGATCTGAATAGCAGAAAAACGTTTATGTAGAGTATGATGTGCAGTGCTTCATTTATGGACAGTATGCATTTCACCCACTGCATCTGTGTTTTAATATTAAACAGTGTTATGATAGTAATAACAGGATTTTTTCATATGAATGGATTAATAATTTCCCCTTTATTCCTAACTGGAAAAGTTCATTTTATATACATATGATCTAGTATGCGTTCAAAGATCTAAAATATACACTCTTAGACAAAAAAAAAATAAATAAAACGACGCACCGAGAAGATATAAAGCAAATTGGACACAAATTCATATGCATACAGGTTTCCACAGAAAATGCAAAATTTTACATTTTGGCTGCCAACGAATGAACGGTTGTCGCTACAGCGTATCTGATCTGCGCAACTGGCATGATATTTAAGAAGAGAAATTACGATTCCAGGTCATAAATTCTTCATGAATTTCATTCCGTGTACTCTGGTAGACAGTAACTATGCCTCGCATACAGGTGCGCGAACGACATGCGCAAATGTCAGAATTTAAGAGAGGTCGTGTAGTTGAGCTCAGAAGCCGGTTGATCGGCTTCTGAGGCCGGTTTATCGGCGAATAGCTCGACATTTGAGGAGCGATGCCACTATTAGACGATGTTGGCAGGAATGGGTGAACCATGGCCGCACACAGTATCAAAAAGGAAGCGGTAGGCTTAGAGAAATGACAGAACGTGAAGACCGAGCAATCGTCAGAGCGGCACTCACAGCCCCAGATGCATCATTATCATCGATTGTACGTGCAACTAGTGCTTCAGTGACAGCAAGGACCCTTCATAGACGGCTCACAGAAAGGGGGCTGAGATCACGGCGCCCCTTGTGCCGACTACCATTGACCTCTGTACAACGTCAAGCAGTGGTATAGGGCTCATTCGCACTGGAATGTCACTGACTGGAGTAGAATAGTCTTCAGTGATGAGTCCCGCTTTGAACTGAGCCCCGATGACCAGCGAAGGCGAGTATGGAGACGCTTCGGACAGCGCTGTGATATCCACCTGACTGTTTTCTGGTAGACAGGCCGACAACCAGGAGTGATAGTCTGTGGTGCCATTTCATTTCATAGTTAGACTCCTTTGGTTATCATCCGTCGCAACCTTACAGCACAGCAGTACGTCGACGAAGTTCCAAGGCCTGTTGTGTTGCCCTTCATGTCATGCCACCATGGGCTTACATTTCAGCAAGATAATACCCGCCCTCACACTGCACATCTTTCTACTGCTTGCCGTAGTGCTTGCTGAACATTATCTTGGCCAGCAAGGTCGCCGGATCTCTCTCCTACTGAGCACGTTTGGAGCATTATGGGCATGGCCCTCCAATCAGCTCGGGATGTTGAAGATCTAACGCGCCAGTTGAACAGAATTTGGCACGATATCTTTCAGGAGGACATCCGCAACCTCTATCAATCGATTCCAAGCCGAATAACTGCTTGCATAAGAGCCAGAGGTGGACAAATGTGTTACTGACGTTTTCACTTTGTGAAGCTCTATCACTTCAATAAATCATCCAATTTTTCTCAAACTGTAATTATTTGTTTTTCTGTACATGTACATCACTTCTGACGATTTTCGTCCCATTCGGATAACTCCTTCTTGGTGCGCCGTTTTTTTTTTTGTCTAAGAGTTTATTATTAACATATGCCAGTGTACCACTATATTTAATAGGTGAAGCAAAAAAATTAATATAACTTACGCAAAAGGCATTTAAATTATTTTTAGTGGGAATGGTATGTTAATTTTTATGGAATACATATTCAGTCTGAATGAAGTGGATGTTTAGAAGTGGAAATGACTCATTACATATTTGTGAAACAGAGAAGTGCAAATGCTTACACATGCAAAATCATTTGCACTCCTGAAGCTGAAGAAGCAGGTTCTATATTTAAACCTTCGAAACTATTCATGCAAATTTATGAATATTACACTGATTCTTGTTGCCTTACTACTTCCATTAAACGTTATTCGGCGTGTTATTTGAACTCAGGTTATTACTATGGTTTCAGATATACTACTAACAGGTTTCCTAGAGGATAACTATCGTTCTTTCAGGTTATATGTGATCCTTTCAGGAAAAAATCTTCAAGTTTTCTTTTCTCAAATTTTGAATAACATTCTTGTAAAGAAAATTTACCAAAATGCCGATTTAGATATTTCCCTTCCAACATTTTTCGATTCATTTCTAAAAATAGGAGAGAAAATATTCCTATTAAGTAACGCTTTCATAAATAAAAACTTTTAGTTGCTTACAAAGACTGAATTTTGGACTCAAAATAAATAAGAATTGGATTCTTAAATTGGTAATATAGTCAACTGATTTTATTCTGTAACTCCAGAATTCTTTTGGCATTATTTCAAAACCTACACAACCTTACATTAATATAATGAATACCTAAATGAATTCTGAGTCAATGATTATTTAAAAGCGAGCATAATGAAATAGTTTATTATATTATTCTAATAAATATGAATGTTAAAAATTATAATATTAAATTTTAAGTACTGTGATTTAATCTCTAACTTTGGAACTGTAGACCTATAAAACACCAGTATAAAATGCATTACTTCTGAGTAATAATCAAAATTATTTAAAATAATTTTCAATGTTGCTAACCGAAAGGATTTCTTGCTACGATGGTTTTATCTGCTTCTAATGGTTCCGATTCTCCTTGCCTATTTGCAGCTCGTACTCTAAATTTGTAGCTCCTTCCCGGCTGAAGTCCTTTTACCTGAAAAATGAAAAGCACTATTTTTGAAAAAGTTAAAATTTAATAAAAACATTATCATTTCATTTTAACTGTTGCAATGTATTTTTATTTCTCTCGTTTAAAAATGTTTTTCTAGTTTTTGGTGTTCATTCTAGACATATTTAGCTTCTTTTTAACTTATAAAAAAAGTAAAAATAATAATTTTAAAAAACGGAAAACCAATAAAAATCACAGAAAATGTATTTCTAACACTTTGATTAAAACTGAGTACATCGATACATTCGAGCTTAAAAATCAAGCATTGACTTGACATTAAAGAGCTAACAGCAAGTCATTTTGAATTACGATATAAAAATCATAAGCTTTGATCCGCATTTATAGCTTAAAAACAAAATTTATCGATGATTGATTTAATAATGTAGATAATGCTTATGAACAATAACATAGGATTATATTTGGGAAAACTAAATTATCTCCTAGTTCAAATAATGTAAATCTTATAATGGAATTTTGTAACTAGGTGTATGTTATAAAAGCGTTTCAAAAGACTATATCAAATCTGCCAAAGCAAATAAATAATAATACACAAATTAAATATTTCATGCAATGTAGAACTTATAGAATACACTGTATACCCTCTCGTATCTTCCCCTAGTTATTTACATTCTGCATATGTCATAAAGCATATTTAGGCCATTTAATTTCCTCCAAACTCATGTCTGATTTAAATTTTCAAACCATTTTCTTTACAAACCAAATACCGTATTTCTTCGCAAATTTTCCTTCTTGAGTATTCTCCCTCAGCCTTTTAGCCCCAGATTCTAAAAATTTATAAATTATTAGCGTAATATTTCCCATCCTCAATGCGTTTAGAGAACGAGACTCCCCTATATTTTAAAATAGTTCCGTCCCCACAGTGAATGTTTTCATCTTACTAACAAACTACCTGCGCATATCACTTCGAACCTTTTCCCGTTAATTGTTGAACTTTATTTCAGCCCAATACAAGAACCAAGAAACTGCAGCGAAGCAAACACAAACTGACATCCAATGTATGATTTTGCCGAATCAGCTGCTCATTCGCTTTCTCTTACTTTATGTGAATGATGATTTGAGGTCTAAAGCGTAGCAGACATGACAGCAAGGACGGGAGAGATTCAAGTTATAGGGGAAGTACAAATATATTTTATTAGACATTGCAATGCTAATATCAATATGCATTTTTATAGGTTTACTTTATAGAAATAATACTGTGATTGTTGCCTGTAATTTATCAATTATTACTCTTTATTTGTTATGCTTGTAGTCGTGTCCTTCGGAAATTAAATTATTCGCATAATTGTCTCCTCTCGATTTTTGGACAATAAAATCCGTAAAAAAAGGAAGAAAATTTTGGTAAGAAATCCAATATCACAGAAATATTAATTCGAATGAAAACGTAGAATTAAAAAAAACTAAAATAACCTTCATCGATGTTTCTGGTCCAATAGTCTCCCCAACTGGAGTCCAGACTCCTGTCTTGGGATCCATTTTTTCAACAAAATAGTGATCGATGGGCAAACCTCCATCATCTGATGGCGGCTTCCAGGACAAGTTGCAGCCTTCTGCTGTTACGTCTTGTATTTTCAAAGGTCCACCAGGTGGTGTAGGCTTGTCTGCAACATAATTGTATATTTAAAATATTAAAAAAGAAGAAGATAAAGAGAAGTAATACTAAGGTACAGTAATTTCAAGTTCTTTGTAACAGTACTCTAGAAACTGAGTTAAACATAAAGTAAGCATCTGAAATACAAAAACACAATATTAGTTTGAGGACATTAAGTTTCTTACTAAGTTACATATCGCAAGAAATAATGCGATGTGATTACATTTCATCAATAAAGTGAAAAAAAAACCTGTTATCTCTTTATTTCAGCAAATTGTATATTAAGCAAAGAATAATGTAACTAGTTAATAGAGTAAACATCACGATCTATAATCAGGTCTATAATCACGATCTATTATCTTACGAATAATATAATTATTCGTAAGAGTATATTACAGTAGTAGTCAGGTAACGTGATCAGTATCTCACTCGATATTTTGATAAAATTAACCAAATGATAATATTAAACGATGAGAAAAAATGCCCTTCAAATCAACAATAGAATTGAACAAGTTTAATATCAATATAAGTAGTAATATGATTAAATTCATATATTTTAACTGCGAAATAAGTCGTTATTAGTGGATGGTCTACAAGAGTTCTACAAAAGTTTATTCATGAATTGCGTCTCATGTTCTAGGAATTATTTAATACCTCTAATCTTAACACTCAGAGGGGTTTCCTTATATCAGCTTTTATAGAGAATTCAGCGATTTCACCTTTACGTTCTTCAGAAAGTTAACTACACGATGCGCTTGGATTGTTTTCCCCAGAAAGCCCTTTGAAGATATCTGATGTCGTCTTCTCTGTCTAAAGAGAGACCTGCGTTTGATCGTTCTACAAATCAACAGAGTTTTAAAAAATTTGCGCCATAATGGCTGACTGGATTTAAGTCTATTGGCTTGATCCCCTACATGATGACATTTTGCAATTTTTTAAATTCATTTTGATTTTATTCGGAGAATTTACTTGAAAAATCCATTCTATCGCGTTTTAATAACATTAACTCGGTTGCTGATCACAATAAGTGATGTATTTTCCATGTTTTCGTACACAAACCGGTGGGACTTCGGCAGTTCGATAACGATATCTGAATAACATTAACCGCCATCATCAGCGGTTTCTTGTACATTTGTTGAGTTTTTAATGTACGAATTTGTTAATTCGCCCAATTAAAAAATAATATTAAATATTTGTAAAATTACTGAAAGTCTGTTTAATTAAATAAACTCAGTCGCCCTTTTATATTGCAGTAGACATGATGATGAAGTAGTTTTCAAGGCTAGCCTTCTAAGGCGCTGGATCGATATTTTCCTCGAGGGACAATTAAGATATCATGTTATTCTTTAATAAAAGCAACCTGAACTAATTCCCACAAAGCTATCTGAAGTCTAAAACTTGCAATTTTCTCAGAATCGGGAACAAATAATAAGCTGGAGAAAATGTACAAAATACGATTATCTTTTTTTCGTGGTTCGTGTAACTAAAAATTCACATAAAATACTTGAAAATGAAGCATCAATGGTTTTTCTTTTATTTGATGCATTAGTTAACTCTCAATGTAGGTAAATTTCAGAAACAAGGAATTTGAAATCGGGTCAATCATACTGCGTCATCTTGTATATATGCATTCATATTACATCTAAGTAAAATTGCTTGACAACTGAAGTAATGTTTGTTTCTTTTATTTTCAATTAGAATTGCCATAAAAGCACATTATTGAAATGAAAGCAGTTATCCTAATTCCACCATTAGGAATTCCAATACAAATGAATAAAACAAAATTACTGCTTACTTGGGATTAAAAAAATGCGAAACAAATATAAATATTATAAATTTAAGACTTATATCGAAACAAAAATTAAATTAACCTTAAGTAGTACCGGAAATTAAAAATATTAAGTATATAATTTCAATTTAAGCAACGTTCACTTCTAGAATTGTAACTGCAATACAGGAAAACTTTTTGTATTCTGAATTTAGATATACAGCATTATCTTCTGAAATGTGTATTTTTACTTCAGCTACTCTCAAGTCTAAGACCTGAGTTTTGTCTAAATTGAAATTTCAAATAAGCATGCTTCCTTTCCCCAAACAATATAATAAAAGAGTTTTTTTTAAATAAAATGCATTTATTTAAGAGATGCTCTTCTTGCCTATATGTAGAACTGGAAAATAAAAAAAGTTCAGCTATGTGAGAGCAAGCCTCACGCTTTCACTCTGATTTTCTGTACTACTTCGTGGCAACAACGACTGGTATAAATACCTCGTCTGAATGATTTGCAACACCTAAAAAAATTGCAAATATCATTAGAACATTAAAAATTCGAAAAGCACCAGGCTTTGACAATATTTCTAATGTGGCTATCAAAAACTTATTAAAAATGTTATTGGAAAATTCACTAGCATAATTAATGCCTATCAGAATATTTCTTACTTCCCTGTAAAATGGAAATGTGCAAAAAATCATTCTTTTACGTAAACCTATTAAAGACACAACCAGGCCAGATGGTTACAGGCCAAGCAGCCTAGTATCAGGCTTAGAAAAACCTTTTGAAAGAATCATCCTTTGTAAATTTCTTCATAATCGTCAAAATGTTGCCTTACTCATGCTGGACGTGGTTCAAGCATTTGATCGCGTCTTTCATGAGGGACTAATTTACAAATTAATAAACCGGAATTTCCATATAGAAATCTTACTTCTAATTGGGTTATTATGCCGATGGTAAATCAGGAAACACAAACCGTGCGATACGAAAGCTGCAAGAGTTAATGTCAATAATTGAAGACTTGCGCATAAATTGAAGTATATCAATCAATGCTCATAAATCTCAGTTGTTAATTATTTGTAAAAAGCACATGAATATTTTATCTAAGAAAACCCAGACTCTTCCTGATTTGAGGCTTTTTTGTAGAAATTTCTACAAAAAAGCTACTACTTGTAACCATTTCGTGAATTTTAATTTATTTCAATACAGAATTCTACAAGAGGATAAAGAATTACGCTTTATGCTGCATATCTCCTAAGAGATTTAAATTTTCCAACGCAAAGTCTACACATTGCACTCCTGTATTTGTATACTATATTGCACATAGTTATTTCTCTGTTTCTATTTGAATTTTCTGCTTGTATTTTGTGTATCTATTTTTATCTCTACTATGTCTTTAATCTCAAATTCCAATCTATTAGTTTGATTTCTCAAACTTAAAAAAAAGTGTTCTCCTTTCTTCCACACTTGTTAAATTTTCTCCTTTGGGAATCTCACATGACGTATTTTTAAGTGAAATGTGCTTTTAGGGTAGCATTTTTACTGAACCGAACATATTACGAAATTCGTAATATTGCGGCATAACATTACCAATTCGTTTTGGTAATGTTTTCGCTCGCTTGAATGGCGAGACAGAGAAAGTGGTGTTGCTATGAAAACCTCTTCTTCGCTTGTTCTGCTCAATGGTTTCAGAAGAAATTTTTTTTTTCGAGACTTTTTTAATGAAAAGAATTTGTTAAACATCTATACGTTGATATCATCTATAAATCCATCCTTCACAAAGCTGCAGGTTACTGTTAGAAACATCACCACGAATTATGAATTTTCTGCGAGTCTTGAAGAATGAAAGAACGTTTTTTTGCGCCATTTTCATCTTGAGACGCGAGACAAAAGAACGACTTTGATTTGTCTATGCAGAACAATCCAGCCAAAAAACATTTGGTCATTATTCATCCATGTTAAATTCCATTTGAAATTCTATAGACCAAGTGCCCGAGAGATAATTGTTTCAAATAATAAATGCAGATAACCATTTGTTTCCTGTATAACGATTTAAAGCAACGAACTCGCAGAAGCTTTCCTGTGACATGTGATTAATAAGCAGCTGTGTTTTTGATCTTATGATGAGTACCAGTTACTACAATTATAATTATTAAATAAAAATTAATTCACACATGATACTGTTATTTCCTTTGGAAATATAGGATAGGGTAACTAATTATCTATTTTTATATTTTGGGTTATTGCAGACAAAACGCAAGCGCAATATAATTAATAATTATTTCTAATATTTGGTATTCTTGGCATCTATTACTTGTTTTACCATAAGCTACTTGTCAGTTTAGCACTTTAATAACTTACCATTTAAATAGCTACGTCTAAATACAAATTATTAGATTTTTTATACATTGTGAGACGTATTAATATAGCAAATGGTGTACATACCATATACGACAGCTTCAACTTCTGCTTCATCTTTTCCGTGTTCATTTGAGGCTATGAGAGTATACACTCCATTGTCATCTCTTCTACACTGACGAACACTGATGCGAGTACTGTATTCTTCATTCATAATTTTGATACGATCACCTGCTTCGATCGTATTGCCTCGTAATGTCCAGGTCATCGTTGGAGGTGGCTCACCAATTACATTTGCTTCAAAGTGGAATGACTGTCCGGCTTTCACTCGTATTTTATGCAGAGTTGAACGATCGATTTTAGGAGGCACTAAAAATGATTAGTTTTATATTTTTAAACCATCAGCTTTTTTGAAGCAATTATTAAGTAATGAAAAATTAGATAAATGAAAAAATTATCAAATGAAATACTTACACCTTCTAGGTTTAGCAATAGTGGGTGGAGTAGTGTTACTTGGTTCACCAGGACCAGCCTTGTTAACGGCTCTGACACGGAATTCGTAAGCCTGTCCAGGAACAAGATCTTCCACTGATGCTGTAGTTTGACCCGCAGGAACATCCATAGCTTTCTCCCAGTTTCCTAATTTGTCTTTTACTTCAATAGTGTAACCAGTTATAGGCGATCCGCCATCTGTCTCTGGAGGTGTCCATTTGAGATCGATGTGGTCTTTATCCCAGTCAGTGACTGTTAAATCTCCTGGTTTTCCTGGCTCATCTGTAATGCGAAAAGATCGATGTTAAAAATAATCATACTAAAATACAGATTAGAACCTAAAGACGATTTCATTGTTATTTGCTTGACAGTGATTTTATTAACCATGATTTAAGTGCAGATAGGGTTTTCAAAATATTACGTGTTTTCTCAAAAAACACTTAAAGGATACATCAAAATTCCAGATCTAAGCGTCACTAAATTTTCTTTTCATTTGCAATCCCACGGAAAAATAAAATGGGTAAAACAAGGCCAGTAACTGAGTCACATTTTAACCGTAAACCAGCGGTTCTCAACCACGGGAGAATTTCATAGTGTCAGGGGGAATGCCATCAACTTTTTATTAGCTATTAAGTTTTAGTTTATGAATGCCAAAAAATTAAATTTAACAAAATTTTCTTTACTTTTTGTCACTTAATTTATAAAACATGTTAAAATATAACATAAATCTAAATAACGTATATATGTATTTTTCACGTTTTAGACAAGAGGGAAGAATGATTTTCTGGCAGTGGTGAAAAGGGTGGCATGGGGCAAAAAAAATGGATGAGAACCACTGCCGTATACGTTATCCTTGCATAAGGACGCTCTTTCATTATACAATTTTATTTCATTTTAAAAGGCATAGATATACAACCACATTTGAAAACGAATATTTATCTTTGATCTTTGTCTCATTTGCGACTTATCGCATTAAATTTACTTCGAAAGCCAGTATAATGCAAATACCTTTATAAATTTTTAATACTGGAATGGAAACAGGAATAAATTTAGAGTTATGCCATATCGTTAATAATTATCTCGGAACTAGAACCAAATGGCAGTTTACCTTTTAGTTGCCGCTTTATCTAAATAGAAATAGAGGTATAAATGATGAAAAAATTATGCAAAAGTTAATGAAGCATGTAATGGAAAAGTCAGGGAATATGTATGATAGCGTGTTACAAATAGAAATATATTATGCCGCGAGTCAAAAATGTTTAAAATCACAGCTTTAAACAAATCATTCTTCGTTTCAAATCTACGAAAGATGGAAAAATTTTGTATTAAACATATTACGGAGAATAAAAATGTTATTTATTTATATAAATTGTTTAGATTTTTTGTTAAATAACTGATTGTTTATTTTTCTAAAGTAATTTTTGAAAGAAATAAGTTTAATTACTTCATGAGAAATTATTTAAAATTTATTTTATTTATGAAAGGGAATAACGCTGTGCAAAGCATTAAATTTCTTTTCTGTTTCCCATGCTATATTAATCGTTAAGACTGAAAAAAAAATGCCATTTTATGTATGGGATAAAATTGTATGCTCGCGATTTTACAAACTTGCAATTTGCGAATTTCACTGTAATTGGAACAATCGTAATGATCTCTAAAATTATCATGTAGAACAAGTGTTAATTCTTATTCCGATTAACGAACTCAGATAACGAATTCTCTCTCTCTCTCTTATTTTTTCCAAAATCAAGTTTTTCCTTCCTTGCTATCCCTTTTAAAGATAAAAATTTGATAGTATCAGATCTACATCCTACAAATGAACCTGGCTGAATTCTCGCACAGGTGTGAATTAACACCAGCACAGAAGAAGGGTGAAAATAAGCCTTTATTTATTCCAACTATGAACAGAAAAGGCACGTGCACAATAACACCGACAACTTGCGGTGGAACTTAACGTTATTATACAAACCAATTCAAGTCCAGATAGAATAGTGCTGGGTTGACTCGATAAACCTAACACGCGTAAGAATTATTCGAAATGGCCAAGCGGCGTATCAGCGTAACAGCAAGATCAGAAACGAAACGTGCGCTGGCTAGCGAAAACACGCTTTTGAATAAACTCCAAAATTCACTCGTTTAATGACTCACTTCACTTCCCTTTAAATTTACATCCTGGCGAGGAAATGCGAGGGGTTCAGGAAAGTTGAGGAGTTCAGGAAAGATAACAAAAATTTGAATAATACGTTAGATGAACTAAAGGAAACCCTACAATGGGAGAAAATGAAATTTGCTGGGTGTGGATAAAAAATTAAATTTATCCAAATTTTCTGTACGCAGTGTTCGTAAAATATAAAGATATCACAATAAAAGTAATATAAAAACTGATCCAAATCATGGCAAAAGTGAAGCTTCCATTGGAAGAACTTCGTTAGGAAAAATCTTAGGTCTCCGGAAACATGAGATTTTAAGATTTTATGTAGACTGAGATGTAGAGTAGACTGCATATATTTCCTGAGTTCAGACTAGATTTTCTAAATCTAGCCCATTAACCATGTAAAGAAGACAGATGACTGCTATTTACTTTTTGAACTAAATAATTATAATACTCCGGGGTCAGTTTTATGAAATCACATATTTATAGAACAATAATTGCAAGGAAAATGAAAATTAGTAAGAGTTTGGGAGCCTTTAACAAATATAAATAAGTGAAAATTGCATTTTCGTATTTTCAATGGCATTATGATTTACGAAATTGTCGATTTCATGAATTATTTTCAAGTGTCTAGTATAAGTTTATAAAATCGAGAATTCATTGCTTCTTATTTTCGTGTATGAAATTAATTAGAAAATATTTCAGAATATTAATTAATGTATAATTCCTTTTAATTTCTTACCGAATGGATTTTTGGCAGTTATTGCATCTTTGGTTTCCAAAGGATCAGATTCTCCTTCTTTATTTACAGCTCGAACGCGGAATTTGTACTTTTTGCCGGGAGTCAATCCAGTTACATCCATTCCTATAAGAAAATAGAAGTTTCAGAATTCCATCGCTGATTTAAAGGATATTTTTCTCAGCGCTCAATATTATCATTCAGTTAATATTATCAAAATAGTCCTGGACAAATATGGTCACATTTATTGGCACCTACTGCATTATATTTCTAATTTCCAGTTCCAGTTGAAGTCTTATAAATAGTTTATTAACGTTTTAAGCAGTAGTACATTTTAAAAAATTAGTTAGTCATTTAATTTTATTAAATTTTTATCATGGTCATGAATCTTAAAGAACATTTTAACAAGCTAATGTTCTTACGTTTCAGAATTAAGAACTTCATTTCAAAAGTTTCGAACAATACACTGAGTTCCAAGCATACCTGGCTCTTTTGTCTTTCCAACAGGAACCCAGGCCCCAGTTTCTTCGTCCATCTTTTCCACAAGATAACCCTCTAGAGGAACACCACCGTCATCGTCGGGCTTTTTCCATTTCAATTTACAACCCTCTTTGTGAACATCTGATACTTCCAGTGGTCCCTGAGGCTTTGATGGCTTGTCTGGGTACATACAAATTAACGTGTCAGAGTATTATAAAATAAATTATCAAATTAGTTTTCATATTTTCTGAGCAAACAACAGGAAGAGTAAAACTGTAAAATCTAATTTTCATAAAACTGCATTAGAACTTCTATTGATTTCTTTTACTTCGAGGCGTAATTAAACTCTATCATTATTTTGTTTAATTTACTCTAACAGTAAAGGGTTTCGCTATACGCAGAAGTTTAACTCAATGTCTTTTAGACCATACTAGACTGACAAGTGAGTTAGTATACTAGTCTGAAATAAGATGACAAACTTTCAAAAAGGATAAAATAACCTTTTTATTGAACTCCTGATATCAACAGAAGGCACTGCGTTAGCTACAAACGAAATTCTCCCCTTACGCGTATTTAAAATATCATAAAACTAAAAGATTAAAGTAACATAGTCTGAGACTATACAAAATATAGTCTATTTAAGTTGACTCAAGTCATTAATGGCACGCTTTTAATGTCTGCTAGCAAAGTGGCTAAAGCCGGAATAAACTTTGGCAAAGCTGACGATAGTACGTAACTGTAAACAGACGTTACCAGAAGCTCTGACTCTAAAACATTCAGACTCTCGGCTTAAATACTCAGCAACAAATTTCCATTTTTATGAGGACTACGAAAAGAAGTTTCATCAACTAATTTCTATTCTTGTCAGGACTACGAATAGAAGAAGTTAAAGTTTAGTTTCAAATATTAGTAACTGGTTATTCTTGTTGCGTAAAAATATAAAAAGATGCTTTTTGTTTCACGCATGTTAAGTCAATAGCCGTTGATACTAACATTCAAATTTCGGCTCTATTGAAAATTTATTTCTTATGTTACTCTGTAGTTGCATCATTCCACTTATAAATTCCTTTATGCTATTAAGTCTAACCGTCTTTTAATAAACTTTGTTAGTTTCGATGAATTTAAAATTTTATATTTTCTTTCATAAGTTTTGAGAATATAACAACGAAAGTGCTTTGATTTTAAAGAAAGCCCACGTAATGTTCAGTGCACCTAAATGGTTAGGTTTCTTTTTCCCTTCTTCGTTTTAAAACTTACCTAATGTTTTAAATTTTTGATTTGGCAGCGATACTAGCAACCATTGTTTATACAGTTAATAATTATTTTCGAATTTTGTTTGCTCACCTTGCACGGTCACAAGAACGTTCGCAGCATCCCTTCCAGAGCTATTTGTGGCTGTTATGACAAACTTTCCATTTTCCGCTCTCGTTGCTCTCCTGATGATTAATTTGGTATTGTAATCTTCGTTGGTAAGCATAATTCTATCCGACGGCTTCACTTCTACGTCATTTATGGTCCAAACAATAGTTGGTGGAGGTTCACCAATCACATTCACATCGAACTTGATTGTCTGTCCAGCCTTTATCGTAATGTCTTGCAGATTTTTTCTGTCAATCTGAGGTGCCACTATTTAGTAAATAAGGGAAAAATGCCTATTCAGTTTAAAGAAGGTAATAATCTTATGGCGACGAAACATTTCTGCATATAAAATAGCACTATATTTATGGTATAAAAGTTATTTCTTTAACAAATTGTTATGCAATTATTTTGAAAAAGATGCACTAGAAATCGTTTTATCTAATAACGAATTCAGACATTTAAAAAATTCGGTTATATTACGTTCTTAAATAACAATGGTTATAAAATTGAAAAAGCAAAACGTTTATAATAAATTAAACAAAGAATATTTAATTATTATTATTAATAAATTAACAATTAGATTATAATTAAATATAGAAAATAAGAAAGAATAAACCTAAAAAAAATGAACATGAAAACATGGCTATATATAAGGGCAGCCCCAAAAATAAGGTCTCTTATTTTCTGGGGACGGTGAAACTATTAGCATGGTTTTGGGCCACACGGTTGCGAATAGTACTTCCTACACTCACGAATAAGCCCGCGCGCTCTTCGCTGAGATGCTCACTCTTGGCTTAGCAGTCATTCAAAATGGAGCTCCCGCCGAGTGCGAAGTTTGCGCAGTTATTCACTTTTTGAACGTAAAACGCATTCGACCGGTTGAAATTCATCGCCAGTTGACGGAAGTGTACGGACAATAGTGCAAGGATATCAAAAACCTTCGCTTGTGGTGTAGAGAGTTTACAGCCCATCGTATCGAAATTCACGACCAAGGAAAGAGCGGTAGACCGTCAGTTTCGACATTAGAGTCGCAAAGGTTGCGTAAACATGAATGAAGATCAGAGGATCAGTCTGGATTCTCTCTGCATGTTGGTACCTGAGGTTTCCTGAAGCACCATCTACAGGATTCTAACGGAAAAGTACGGAGTTCTACCAAAATCTATCGGAAGTTTTGAATAAGATGGGTACCGTATATGCTGACAGATGACTACAAACGGCAACGAAATGATTCTTCTCTCGAATTTTTTCGCCTCAATGCAAATGGAAAAGACAACTTTTTAGACTCGATTGTCTCGAGTTAGGAAACTTGGGCATTTCACATTACACCTAAAACCAAACAACACTAACGCAAATCGCGACATCCCTCTTCGCCAACGTAGCGAAGATTCAACAAAACACAGTCTGCCGGTAAAGTCTTGGCAACTGTCCTTTGGGAGCTGAGAGAGTTACTGTTGGTCGACTTTCAGTCAGCTGGGACTATAATAAACGCTGAAAGGTACTATGAAACACTAAGGAAACTCAGGAGGGCAGTTCAGAACCCGAGAAGAGGAATATCTTGAGCAAGGGCATAAGTATTGTCAGAGACAACGCCTGCCCATACGTTGCCCGTCAAACCGTCGCTGTTTGCACAGTTTTGGTTAGAATGTCATCACTCACCCACCATGTGGTCTGGAATTGACACCCAGCAACTACCACCTGTTTCCTAGGTACAAAGAATTTTTGTCTGGTCAAATTAAAAATGAAACATTTGTCTGAAAGAATATTTGTCTGGTCGGCGGTTCTGCTTCGACGAGGTGAAAAATGAGGTTCGACACTTCCCGAAGGACATGGCGGCGAGTTGGTATGACATGGGCATTCTAAAACTCCCGCAGCAGCTACAAAAATTCATCGACAAAAATTGCGATTATATAGAAAAATAAAGCAGTCTTCAACATTGAAATTTATGTAAGTATTTTAGAGGAAAAAAAACGGTTTTTGTACATCTAAAAATATAGAAGACTCTATCTTTGGGATTTCCTATTATTACACCGATAACATTATAATTATATATGCTTTGCATTTTTATAAGCTTTTATTTAATTCACTCAATGATGTTGTACTTTGACTGGAAGTTTTTCATCGATTTTTAACCTACTTTCTGATAAGTTATCGAATTCAAATTTTGTACACACATTGTTTATCTATACAATGCAATGTGATAAAGTGACTTTTTTTCAAAATTTGATTTAATATTTTTTAAACAATTTTTTGTTCATATCTTCGTTTAACGAACAAGCTAAATATACCAGACTTTTACACCTTGCACCATCAAATACAGCGGAGTAAAGTCTTTTCAATGGAACTTTTATGAAAATGTAACATAATTTCTGAATTTTTGCTGGATTTTAAAAATTCGCTCTAGTTTTTCAGTTATTTAACATTCATAATTTTAAACGTTCAACATCTAAAAATATATGATATAAAGTTTGGAATTTTTCATACATTACAAAACAAATTTTTTTTCTCTTTTAAAATAAGAATGATAAAAATGTACTTATTGATTGATTCTGTACATTTTTTTAAAAAAATGATTTGCGGTCCGAAGCAGAGGAGAGAAAGAAGTTTTTCGTTTCTCTCGGAAAATTGCTTTTGAGTTTGCCTCATCTTGGCG